>CBVK0100603205.1:0-16973 GCA_900067695.1 Picea abies | reverse complement strand
GCGAGTGTTTTGGATTTGCAGTTGGTGAAACCCGAGGGTCAATCTGAACCGTCCATCAACTTGGGACGCGTTTCAGAAATTCGAAGAAAGTCGGGGATCAGAATTTCATGAGTCCTGGAGACAAGGAGGACTTGCATTTCATAATCGCGAAGTTTGATTTTCCGAAAAGAGGAGATTTCTGTGTGGGACCCAGTTGACGTCATCTCGTCATAACGAGGCATCGGGAATTTCCACAGTGAAAACCCCGAAGTGGCGAGGACCGTCCATCCTTGAGGACGCGTGGCCGAGATCGAATCTTTCGGGAAATTTCCCGAAAGGAATAGTCATTAATCAGAAAACCGAGAATCGAGAAATCGGGGATTCCGTGGACGAGAGGTTTAATACAGTTCGACATTCGAAACCCCAAATCCCGATAAGAGGTATGAATGCGGTCATATAAGAGGAGGTCATGTGGACTAGGGGCATAGCCAGGAGGGGCTAAAGCAAAAAGGGAGCGCATCGGGATATCGAAGATCGGGAATTCGAGGAAGAAAGTGCTTGTGAAATTGGGGATTGGAAAACCCCGAAACCCGATTGTGACTTTCTATCATGAACGGAGAAGGGATCAGGCCTAAAGACTGTAAGGTGTCGAAAAAGGCCTATGGGTCAAATTTAAATAAAGATTCCAGGGGAGAATCGAAGGAGCCACTCTGACTCCAGGGCGAACTTTGAATGATCCTTAAAGACCGGGAGTTCAGCGCAGAGGCCCATTGTCGAGGCAAGGGGTGAGGTTATGCCAGGTATCTATAACACTAGTGAATCAAGGGACTAGAAGGGCTAACTGATGGGATCTAAAAGCATGGTGGCAGTGATCGATGATGGAATCCTATCAATGGCTACAAATAATGGGTTTTGAACCACTTAGAGGCATACACTCAACATTGTAAGAGAAATAGACATGTTAATGGATAGATTTAACTTGTTCAATACCTAGATGATGCTGATAGGAAATCTAATGTTGATGGTTGTACTAGGAGAGGATGCAATACCATAAGATTGATCAGGTGTATACGGTGGGCAAGTAATAAGTCCCACCAGAGCATGGAAACGCAAGGTGAAAAACTAGTTGATTTTTTTTTAAAACACTAATAAATTTAATGATATCATCTATTTAGAATATTCTGATTAAAAAAATTAAAAGTGTTGTGTAATAATTGCATGTGGTCCATGCTAACAAAAAACCACAATTTCCAAAGATGGAGGAAATAGAGATATATGAGGTAGTAGTATAGGCTAGCCATGAACAACACCTTACATGTACTACAAACAACATCATATAACCTAGTTAGAGTCCTACAATACAATGAAAGTACTTCCTCAACTTAAAAAAAAAAATTACTTGAATGTACTACCTGATTGTGTTTCATGGTATTATGAGATGTAACACCAAAGGGGATACGTACAAACTATTCCATGTATTATAAATTGAAAGATAAAAATAAATAAAATTATACAAGTATAAAGGAAACTATGGTATATGACAACAAAATGATTATTGTACATGATTCCAAAACATCATGCTCAAGAAAGATATCATGCCAAATGGTGTAGTGTATGTTTCTTGGATGGTTTGTGGAATACCTCTACCATTAGTTGTATACATGTGTGTAATAGGTTTGAATTGAGTAAAAAAAATGAAAATTGAACCAAAAAGTAAAGCCATTTCACATTTTTTTAAAACAAATTAACTTGAAATAATACTTGACTCTAAGTATATCCTATAGAAACTAGGAAACCTAACAATGCAGTCTCCATCTTAGATGTGAAAGGGATCTCTCAACCCTAAATGGATATGGAAAGTTGAAGTCTCCCATCAGTGGTTGTAGAAACATATATGGATGTAATTAGATGAACATATATAAAATTGAAAAATAACATTAAAAAACTAGGGTATTGTTTAGGGAACATATAGATAGTGGTCTAGTTTTAATGTAAATCCATCAATGTACAAACAACTGTACTAACATTCTAGACTAGGGAAATGAATTTCCCCTAAGAAGTGTGTCTTGGTGAAACAATATATACATATGTCATGAAATTAGTCAACCTTTGAATACATTTAGTTTCAAATCTTTAATAATTTCAACATTTATACATGTTTTTGGTCAAAAGCGTTCCACACAAATCATTGTAGTACAAGTTAATTCAATGGGATTAGAGGAATCTTGTAGTGGTGATTTTCACAATTTGGTAGTCAAAGTAAGAATGAAAGACGAATATAAGTTGAAGATATTGAAGTACTAGAGTTTCCTACTTCTAAATATAGAACAAGATACAAAGTTATTGAATATGGAGACTTTAGGCTATGAAAAAACCTTTAGGTTGAGTTAGCTCAATCCTAGTACTAGAAACCTTTTACTATCAATGACAACCATGTATGTTAAAAATTTTCTAATATTCAAACCAATTGCATAGATAAAAAATTATTTGGTGTTGAAATATTTAATGTCGAGACTGCTACTCATTACTAAGTTTGATTACCATGTTGTGCCTAATATATGTTTTGGCATGGTCTAAAATGCATTTCTGCGTTTTTGATAGGGCTTTAGGAACCATTTTTTGTTGTTTTACTATTTTTAGGCATTATATACATTTTATTTAGGGTTTTATTATGATTTTTTTTCTTTAGGAATTTCAAGGATACCTATGTCATAACAACCCTAATTTCTAAGTTGAAAGAAATCATAAATCAATGATTTTAAAATTTGAGTGAACCTCCTTGCAAACTTTGTAACTAGTCTTAATAATAATGGCACAACCATACAAAGTAGTGAAAATTCCAAGGGAGAAGGATTTTTCATGGATTTACTACTAAAAGGTTCTAGAGGGAGCTAAGTTGAAATGTAAATTTCACTCCAATGTGCTATAGGGAGCTAAGATAAAATCTACATCTTGCAAAACTCCCTATAGTGAGGGCATACACAAGTTTAAAAATACCACTTTGCATATATTTCAAACATGATATTAATCATTTATTTGAGGTTTAATACATTAAACATTGGACAAACTTGGCCATAATACTCCTTAATGAAATTAAAACCACAAAAACAAGAATAATTGTAGAATGGGAACACTTGGTATTGGGAAAATTTCTTGTAACACACCTTTATCACCCCCTTATATGGAATCTACAATGTTGTTTTCCGATCATCCTTTAAAATCAAAGCCACGTGCTATTCCCTCATCTTATTTCTACAAATATTAGATATTGGGGTGGTAATATAAACACAATTTTTTTATTCTAATGAGTTAGTTCAAGTGGTTGAGTTCCCTAAATTACAAGAAGGATGCCATGGGGTCAAGTGAAAATTCTAGAAGTTGGCTATCATTGTGAATATGATTGGGAATCACTCCAAGTTCTCACCATGTTAGGTTTCCAAAACTACAACCAATGAGTTTACCCTGGGTACCATCATTGGAATGAGAGGAAGTATCTGCAAGGTTTCCTCAAGATGTGCATTCCATTGAAAAAAATATTATCCTAGTGCACAACCCAATTCACAACTAAGCTTCGAAAGCACAAAATTGAAATAGAATGTCCATATATGGTTAAGTAAGGCCATTGGTAAATTTTGGAATTGTTTAACATGCCATTTCATTGTGATAGAATCTCTTGTTGGAACTATTTAATTGATGCACAATGGTTGTTGTAGGTATGGATTTCAAAGCCCTACATGTGAGAGATAGTACCCAAGTCAAATATAGATTCTAGATTGGGTTTAGGGTTTTTACCTAAGAAGCATATCTCTATGTGAAACTAGTCAAGATTTGAATAAAATGCATGTAATCTTTTTAATAGGTTCAACATTCATACATGTTTTTGGTAAAAACGTTGTAGAGAAATCATCATAACACAAGTTAATTGACAAGGAATTATGTCTCTCTAAGTGGACTAGACTCTACTAAGTGTAACTAATAAATTTGTTGAATAATTATATAAGAAGATATTTCTAAATGTGAATGTTTTGAAAAAAAAAAATATAATTACTCAAGAATGGATCTTCTAAAAGAAACTCAAGCAATCATAAACATAAACTCAAGCAATCATAAACATAAGTGGGTGAAACCATAACCCCGTTCTATAAGATAATATTAACTAAGAATAATTTATTGTTGTTTCTTTGTAACATTGGGCATCATTGACATTAGACATAATGGATCTTGGTTGAACATAAAAATTATGTATATAAAAATAAGTTATATGTCAATGAAACAATTAATATTTTATCAAAGTTAATTCTATTAAAACAATGAAAATAAACATAAAAGAGACTTAAAAATGCAATACTACAGTAAAATTATAGTTCCATAATACATATGTGTGAGACATCCAAATAGAGAAAGCCACTGCAACTACTACATCAGTGATGGAAACTGTAAGTGATGCATTCTAAGGTGATACATGAGTATTGTTAGATCGTAGCAATTGCACATGGAAATAATTAGATATTTACAAAAATGAAAAAATCAAGAATAGAGAAGTTGTGATTTTGTAATTATATTTATATAATCAATGAATTCGATAGAGATTAATTTCTACTAACCTCATTAATGAAACTATCTTATACATGAACCTCCAATTTCCCAAAACAATTATTCTTGCAACTTGAACATCAATGTGGATCACATGAACTATGATCAAAATGTGTAGTATGTCAATTGATTTCACCTAAATACACTCGACTGCTGATGTTTTTGGTATTTGTGGGAGGTATTCACCTCCAAGAGACCTCCTACAGATTGATATCCTAAAAAGAGAAAACCCCTCTCTAGAAATGAGAGACAAGGGAATAGGTTAGCCCTATTATGAAAGTAATTTATTTGTAACTTATACAAGTCGACCCTATTATGTAAAAACAAATTAATATGCAAGTTGCACAAGTCATCTCTATTGTGAAAGTGAAAAGGTGTGTCCCTTCATTATAATGAACTAATATAAAATTGTGTGAGTCATTCTCATTTGAAACAAAACAACTCGCCCTCCTAACACATCTGAGGCAGTCACAAAAATACTAGTCTGAGGCAGCATAATTCATCTTGATCTGAGGCATTTCTGTAACAACATCTATCTCTATATTTGGGTGAATTACTCTTGGATATTTTTCTGTAGCAGGTCTCCTGCTCTTCTCAGGGGTGACACTTGAGGATGCCTATGGTTGGGTGGTAATGAAAGAGAATTACTTATGGTTAAATGAGCAGACCCATTTCTTGTTATATTTGTGTTTGGTTATTTTTCATAGGTCCTAATTATTTACTGTAGTTTGTCTAGCAATAAAATTTCAACATGAAATAATAGAAGGTCCTAAAGAATAACATCTGCACAAATAATTAAGAGCTATTGCAAATATAGGAGAAAGGGATCGACCCTCCTTTTAGCATCCCTGTGATAAAATTAAAGGCTAGCCACATTCCTATTGACTTGGTTGAACCCTTGTTTAGGGTTCTAAAAGATGACTACATGGTTGAAGAAGCCATTCTAAGGTTGCTTCTATAAGGATCCATGTAGGAGGCTAACCATAGGCACCAAGAGATTAACCATCCCTAGCCATAGACTTACCTATGACCCCAACAATAGAGGAGAAAATCGTAGGCCAAATTTATGAGATAATATTGCAGAATTTGGAGAATTCCAAACACTGTATTATGAAGAATCTTCAAGCAAGTTTTGAGGAAAACTGAAGTAGTGTTTGAAGAGGTATTCAAGGCCGAATTTAGGCCTAATTATGACGTGATTGATGTCGAGATTAGGCCTGGTATAAGTCCAAGTTCAGACATGTCCCAAGACATGTTTTTACAGCAGGACAAGATTGAATTTGATGATGTCCTGATCTTGTACTAGGAGGACTCACAAGTTTGTTGAGTGG
This sequence comes from Picea abies, assembly GCA_900067695.1. Classification (NCBI taxonomy): domain Eukaryota; kingdom Viridiplantae; phylum Streptophyta; class Pinopsida; order Pinales; family Pinaceae; genus Picea; species Picea abies. Next base: position 11,070 of record CBVK0100603205.1, on the reverse strand, counting down.
TGAATTTGAGGCAGGTGTTGCTACATGTTTAAGGAGTCTTATTTTGTATGTGAATAAAAGGTTGCACCAACTAAAAAATTTCTAAGGATAATGCTACAGTTTAAATAGGTATGCACTTGTATATATTATTTGTATCATTGTCATGAGGGTCCTTATAGGAGGAGGGAAACTTTGCTGCAATTGTGGATATATAGGGATATGAGTGCATTTATAGGAACAACACACTAGAAGTGAAGACTCAAAGTTTGATTTTTTTAATTATCATGCCTCTAACCTACATTTCTATGTCTGCTAAATTACAAGTTATCTTTCATGGAGGTTGCCATGGAGATATTGTTTCTTTTGTTTTGTTTTATTGTTTCGAGCAAGTTACAATGAAGAAAGTTCACTAGTGATATCCCTAAGAGGGAGACATAGTGTCAGTTGAAGAAGGAAACATATTAGATGGTCTCTAGCTTGAGACATGAAGCAGTCTGACCACACAAGGAGTTTATATGGACTGACAACTTTACCAGTCTGAATCTTGTCACATGATTCTATCAATTGAGTGATTTATGGAATAGAAGATGATGACAAGTCTTCCATATCTTCGTGTAGAACATGATGTCATTTTCAGAGATCATAGGATCCTTTACGAGAAGTGAAAACATATCCAAGGGGATCTTGGAGTTCAAGCATTCAAATTTGTGTGGACCCATGATAAGCATTTCCTCTGAAGAGGGGATAGCCTTAGAGATATCTAGAGGATCTCACATGGATATTGATAGTGAGAGGAAAGAGGAGATGATGACTTCCCCCCCTCACCCCTTCACCAGTTTAGAGGGATCTATTTGAGCCCATCGATCTAGATGATCCAATTGATGTTCCTAGAGATATTGCAGTAGACAAGAAGAGGCCTGCATGGGTTCATCATACTCTGAAGGAGGAAAAACGACATGTAGCTCCCATGGTATTTTTTGAAATATCTAGAGACCAGAAAGACATTCAGGATATGCTTTAGCTATGATCCCCATCATTGATTCTTAAGCCTTCCTATTATTAGGAAGCATCTAGTCAACACATATGAAGAGAATCCATGATGGAGGATTATTAGTCCATGGGATATTGTTCTTAGATTGTAAGGAAAGTTTGTGGTGAATTCCAAGTGGATATATAAGTATCAATCATGCAGTTGACAAGAGCATCGAGAAACAAAAAATGATATTTCTTTCCATAGGATTCTCTTAGGTGGAGGGAATGGATTATGATGAGACATTTTCTCCCATCACTCGATATATTTCCATCCAGATGATCATTTCCCTTGTAGTATCCATGGGATGGAGATTAAATTAGATGGATGAGAATACAACATTTCTCAATGAATAGATTGAGAAATAAGTATACATCGAGCAGTCAGTTGGTTCCGTGACACATGAGAATTATTCTCATGTGCATAGATCGAGGAAGGCCCTGTATGGACTTATCCAAGCACCTCGAGCTTGGTATACGAGGATTGATGGATATGTCCTGAGAAAAGGAGAATTGTAGAACACCTCCAGGTGTTTCTTTACCTTGGTATATTCTATGATTTCCCAACATAGCAGGAAATGGACTTTTGTGCCTTGAGTACCACACAAATAGATAGTTGTGGATGGAATTTCGTTAAGTAGTGTGGCTTCACAAACTCTTTGCAGATGTGATTGGTTAGTGATATCATTATGTTCGAGAAATGATGTAGAGGGAGATAGTACAGGTGCAATACTTTCCTACAGATGACCAGATTGCAGATGATCTCACAAATTTTATTTCCAAGATGAAGTTTGAGTACTTCCATGAGAGACTTGGCATGATGCCTCCCTCGTTGAGAGGGAGGGTTGATGATTAAAGCTTCATGAGGCATTATCTAGATCATACTCCTCTAGACTGATTTGAGTTGATCTGTGAGGACACCTATGTGATAGGTAAGATCGTACTCCTATGGACTTAGTTGATTTGATCTATGATATGAGTCATACTCTTATGGACTGAATGTTAGAATATAATGGATGTGCTCATTTTACCATCGACAATATCACTATTTTCACCCAACCATAGGCCGAATCCACACTCTGAGCACCTTAACCTTGATAGAGAATCACTCCGGAAGAAAACCCTAGGATAGATAACCAAACAAAGGGTAGTAGAAATTTCCCCAAGGATAGCGCACCAAACAAGATTTGATTAGATAGTCCAAACCTTAACCAAGAGATAGTCCAAGACAAAACACAATCTGCTAGCTACAATAGCTACAATAGAAGCTCTCCTGCAAACTTGTGCACAAACTAGGCAACTACAGTGTGCACAAGTGTTGCTTTGCAATTCTGAGAATGCCTGCCAGAATGAAGAATGGCCTCATGTATTTATACTAATTCTAGCTAACTGCCTGGGCCGAATTCTCATTCTAGGTGTCTATTTACTTAGTATAAAATATTTCTTTAGGCATAATTCTTCTCTTGTAAGCTAATAACCTAATACCAATTATCCTCTTGAGCCGACTTGTCTTCTAGGGTTATTATCCAAATCATTAGGGTTTCTTCTTGCTTCTCATAATATTCTATTCCCGTCAGGTTTATGCATGGAGGTAAATACCTCCCACAGCTACCATAATATTAACACTCCCTCATAGATAGGGAGGTATTAAAGGTAATGGTATTGAGAACAAACATACCATTCAACCGTTAGCATCAAAATAATTGTATAGACTATCTCATGACTAGATCATGAGCACCATCATCACCATCAGTGTCATCAGTTGCATCATCTCCTAAAACCATACTCTATCTGAGTAATTTAGACATGATTTTGGATAATTCACTCACACCATGGAGTGACACAAGATCCATTCTTCTAATCTGGACATATGTCCTAGAAAAATAAATGTCATGAACCATTTTCCATCTAGGAAATCTCTATGCATTGATCATCCATCTAGCTGATAATCATTTTCAACACTATTGATAGTCTTCAAGGAAATTAGAACAATATCATTCAAATTAACACAACTGTGTCTATCCATAGTAGTACACAACTACAATCCAGTGGTACACTACCACACCAAGTAGCACACAGGTACTTGATCAGTGATGTATAGTCACAAACACTGGAACACATCCACCACAGTAGTATACATCTACTTTCTATAGACATACAATCTTCATGACAATCATATGATATCAACTTGCACATTAACAATGTTATGATATAAACTGAATCATCTAGGCCATTCTTCCACTCACATATATGAGATCTTGGAAAATCATATTCCCTCAAAAGGTAAAACATCAATGATGAGCTATCTGGACTATTGTTTTCAAGAAAGGAAGAATAACTGTCCTGATTTCTGAGCCTGGACCATTTCCCACCCTGATCCATTCCTCTGACACTAGTCAAAGTGTAACCTGGAGAGAATGAGTCTTCCCTAAGGAATGTCTATCCCTGATTGTTGAACCTAGACCATTCCTCACCCTGGGCCATTCCTCCTTCTCTAAACAAAGTGCAACATGGAGAGAATGAATTTTCCCTAAGGAATGACTTTCCGGACCATTTCCTAAGGAAATGAATGTCCTACACCAACCTCCAAAATGAACCATTCCCCATGTTAACCACAATGGGAAATCATTGTCCGGAGAGGCGGGCCAGTATTCTTGAGTAACCCTCAAGAAGAGAGACTGCCCTAGACCATTCCCCATGTTAACCATAATGAGAAATCAATGTCTATGGTACATCAACAATCCATCGAACCATTTTCATTACCAAAATGATCCTTCGATCTGGACCATTTTTTGAACTGAAAAATGCCTTTCCATAATAAATCTCAAACCACTTTCTGAATCTGGAAAGGAACTTATCATCCTAGACCATTTTTCGAACTGAAAATGGACTGTCCATCAATCAATAACACAACAGTTCTCCCTCCCAACCTGGGAGTCATCTCTTCCTTTTTTAATAAGGAAGTTGTCTCCACAAGCTCCATATTGAGTATGCAAACTCTTTCATCTTGGAAAGAAGCTTTACCAAAATGTGTGCTTATCTGCTCATCTGTGGAGATATATATTGGAGAACCACTTTCTCCTTTCTAGACTTCATCACAGAGAATGTAATGCTTGATCTCAAATGTACTTTGGTTTGGAACACTAGTTTTCTCAGAAGGCTTCATATAGCTTTGATCAATAAAGTATATCATTGTTGGATTCATCTTTGGTTCCTCCTAGCTCACAACATCGTGGAAAGGGTCAAACTGGAACATATCCATGTGGCACTTCTTCTGTCATCATGAGATATTTTTCATGGATTGGCAATCCATCATCCTGATCTTCTGAGTAACCATTCTGATACAATATCTCTGTTATAGAAAGTCTTCGCAACGCTTCTGTTGTGCATTGGAGGTTCTCCACCAAGTTGTCTTTTTCCATCTGCATACAAAGGTCTCTTTCTTGTATGCCTCAATGCCTTGAGGTTTCTATTCATACGCTCTTTTTTCAATTGCTCTTGAGAATAGTCTTTGCATTCATCTAATGGAAAATTCCAACCCATGGATATTGCGGATGATATAATGACTCATGTAGAGGTATGTCTTATTTACTGGAATGATTAATTATCAGAGTATTCTCCCTCCATATGGGAGAACCTCTAGTTCTATATCTCGCAATGATTTCATTCATAAGTATTCCATACATTGTTCTTCATCACAACTTTCAATTCCTTTGCTTGATTTCTTTTAGTGAGTTCATATCAAGCCGATAATTTTGTGATTCCTGATACAATGACTATTTTTTCTAGATTTTCTTTCTTTCTTGGAATCTTCATGTTCTTCCTCATGTTTCTCTTTAACTCTTGGGTCCATGGAGTTTCTTATAGATTCCATTCCCTAGAGATTCCACTTCTTTATTTCATCATAGGATCACGGATTTGGATGGAAAACTAGGGATACTTTAAGGCTGCTCTTTGAAGAAGACTTATTCTAAGTTTGAACTGAACACATATTGCCTTTCATGGCTGCTACCATGGATATATACTTCATTATATTTAATATATCATAGGATTATCTCCCTCCTAATCCTTGCTTCATGTATGAGTGCATGTTTTTCTTTTGGAAATATATAATCGGCTCCCTCCATAATCCATGCTTCTGTCTACATCCTTATTTCCTTCTGTAAGGTATCATAAGTCTTTCTCCAATTTCTTCTTGATTGTTGAATTCTTCCTGTCTTTTACTTCTTCTGTTTTACTTCAAGATTCATTCTGATTTCAGCTTGTCTTGCAGTTATTACTTATGTAATAACTTTCACATGAATTGTTTGGTGTACTTCATCCTTTCATTTGTATTTTCTGACTTGTAGTCATAACGATAACAATCCCTTTTGTTTCTTCCATAGGTATAGTTTCTCCTTGAACACATTATCTTCTAAGAAGTAGATATGCAAGATATGTACAGAAAGCATGGTAGGTACAAGAACTATGAAGAGTATTGTTACCTTGTCTTAGAAGAAGAAGTATGTTTTATACTTCTTGGTCTTCTTTGTAGGTTCCTTTTCTTCGGCAATTGATGGTTCATGTGTCCCCTTCCTTTTCTTTAGCTCGAGACAATGATTCTTGTAGTGACCATACTTATGACAGTTGAAGCATTGTATTTCTGACATGTCTTTCTCTTGATTCGGCTTCTTCCTTGAACCAAACTTCCTTTTGTTCCTGAAATTACTAAATCTTGTTGTAAAGGATTGATCATCGTACTTCTTTTGGGGTTTTTCTTTTGCACTGATCCTTGATTCTTCTTGAGCACATCAAGTCCAAATTTATTCAAATGTAGGATACTATTTCCTTGTGTTCATGCTTGTGGCAAATGCATCCCATGTCTTGGGAAGATCGTTGAGTACTATATTTACCAATTCCATCTCTGAGATGATCTCTTCAATAGATTGTAGTTGAACTCTTAACTGAGAGATCCTAACAAAGTATGATGTTATGTTGTTATCATCATTCATCTTCATGTCATGGAGCTCATTCTTCAGACTCATTACTTCTCCAATGTTTTTGACTGAGAAGAGGTTTGTTAGGGCATCATACATCTTCTTTGATATTTCAAGATGGGAGATGTAGGGTATCAACTGATATTTTATAGATTCCACTATGATACTCATGACATTGATGTCATTGTCCTTGAACTTCTCCATAACTACAACGTTTTGCGGTTCCTTCTCCTTTCCTTCTTCAAACTCTAGTTCCATGATCTTTCCTTTCATGATATCCAACACTTTATTCTTGGCGAGGATGACATCAATCCTTGTATTCCATTCTCTGAACTTAGAAGCTCCATCTAACTTGTTTTCTGACTTCATAAAGTAATTCATGGCTGCTTAGACTTGGAAAACCCTAGATTTGACCAGAAACTGAAACTTTACGTCTTAGCTTGCTAAGAGTGCTAGGAGGTGCACTAGGCTGGGGCACACTAGTCTATATGGAAATTAGGTTAATCCCTATGCCTCAACGAGAGGATTAGGGTTTCTGCAACTGCTCTGCTAGTAACCCTCATAGCAGTGCTTTGGTAACTACTCCTTCTAGAAACCCTAGTGGTATTTCTTCAACGAGCTTAGTATCCTTATGGATATGCTCCCTTCCAGTGGTTAGACTAAATTAAGGAGGTGTGGGCCCATAACCTTTTAGAATATAACAGATGTGCTCATTTTACCATCAACAATATCACTATTGTCACCCAACCACAGGCTGAAGCCACCCTCGAGCACCTTAACCTTGACAAAGAATCACTCTGGAAGAAAACCCTAGGCTAGATATCCAAACAAAGGGTAGCACACCCTTCCCCAAGGATAGTGCACCAAACAAGAGCTGATTAGATAGTCCAAACAATAACCAAGATATAGTCCAAGCCAAAACACAATCTACTAGCTGCAGTAGTTGCAACGATAGCTCTCCTCCAAACTTGCTTATAAACTGGGAAACTGCAGTGCGCAAAAGTGATGCTCTACAATTCTAAGAATGCTTTCCAGAATGAAGACTAGCATCCTGTATTTATACAAATTATGGCTAACTTTCAGGGCCGACTTCTTCTCTTGTAGGCTAATAACCTAATACCAATTATCCTCTTGAGCCAACTTGTCTTCTACGATTATTAGGCAATTCATCAGGGTTTCTTCTTACTTCCCAGAATATTCTATTCTCGTCAGTTTTACATGTGGAGGTAAACACCTCCCGCAGCTACCATAATATTAACACTGAGTTGAGTTGAATTTTATTTGGTCTCCTATCATACTCCTCTGGACTGAGTTGATCTGACTTGAGATGGCTCTCGAGTTTGTACTCCTATGGACTTAGTCGAGTTTATCTGTGAGAGTGATGTACCTAATGGTTTATCACTAGAGGAAACGTCATGGGGAATAGACCCATGATGTCACACTATGGGATAAACCCGAGTGTTTCTAGAGGGAGGAGCCTTTAGAGGTCCACATGGGATGAGCCATGTGTTGAGGTGTCCACATGGGATGACATGGTGATGTACCCTTGAAGAAAATATCAAGTGGTTTAGGTGTCCAAGTGGTTGGGAGGATATTCCACTAGCCAACAACCCTTAAGGCTTGGGAATATCCATCTGGGTTGGTGCCCAACAACCCTTGGAGACTTGATGGTCATATGGTTGGGAGAATTTTCACTTGGGTTGGTGCCCAACAACCCTAACAGGTTGGGAGAACATTCATCTGGGTTGGTTCCCAACAAACCTTGGATACCATTGCTCCTTGATGAGATATGGCATGTGGTAATGAGGCCCTTAGTAAACTAAGTGGTGATGAGACCCTGGTGTCAATCTAGTGGAGAAGATTCCCTAGAAGATGGAAAAGGTCCACATTGGAGCAACAATGTGTGATGAGGAGATGATACCAATAGCATGGTTTGCAATACCATGACATGGTTGAAGGACCATGGTATAGCCTGAGATGCTACAAGTACCGAGAGTAAACATCAATGAGAATACATCCCTAGCTAAGAGGGAGTGTTGATATTTCTGGTAGTTGTGGGAAGTATTCACCTCTAAGAGACCTCCTACAGATTGATATCCTAAGAAGAGAAAACCCCTCTCTAGCAATGAGAGACAAGGGCATAAGTCTTCCTTGCTATGAAAGTAATTTACATGTAACTTATACAATCCGGCCCTATTATGTAAAGACAAATGAATATACAATTTGCACAAGTTGGCTCTATTGTGAAAGTGAAAAGGTGTGTCCCTTAATTGTAATGAACTTATATAAAAACATGTGAGTCACTATCATTTGAAGCACAACATCTTTCCCTCCTAACACATATGAGGCAGCTGCAGGAATAGTAGTCTAAGGAAGCATAATTCAGCCTGATCTAAGGCATTTCTGTAATAACATCTATCTCTATATTTGGGTGAATTTCTCTTGGATATATTTCTGTAGCAAGTCTTTTTCTCTGCTCAGGGGTGGAACTTGAGGATGCCTATGGTTGGGTGTTAATGAAAGAGCATTACCTATGGTTAAATGATAAGACCCATTTTTGTGTTATTTGTGTTTGGTTATTCTTCTTGAGGTCCTAATTATTTACTGCAGATAGTCTAACAATAAAATTTCAACATCGACAACATGGTCTAAAGGAAAAACCTCTCCCCCTACATTATCAAGTTTTATATTGTGTAAAGATTCCTTCTAGAGGGATAAAGTAATGAATGTGCTATGTTGAAGTAAACTATGATTAGGGTGGAAATTGATGTTTGGGTGTAACAACTATTATTTTAAATCACAAGATAAATTAGGAAGGGATTTTATTCCTTTGCTTAGGAGTGTGATACCCTCTCAATGGGTCATTCTTGGAATTCTATAAATATTGTGAAAACCCATGACTTACCCCCTATAATTCACCAATGTTAGATTAGTTGACATGATGACCTAAAAGAATTCAATCCATAATTTTTCAATAAAATACAATGACACCTCCCTATTATCACAGGGATATTTGTCAAAACCCATAAACCACCTATCCATCAAATGGTCTATAATGGTTGGTATGTGCACTAGTCCATCCAAATGCACTTCTTTGTCACAAGATGGTGTAAACTAGTTCTAGGGTCAATAATCAAGGTCACGAGTTCTTCTTGAAATTTGCAATCTCTAACTTGGTTTCTATCTAACCCCATCATATGGTATTCAAACATTGTATCCCTATATTTGGAAATATCAAATAATTTCTCTTGGCCATTAGAAATGAAAGGCACAATGGACTCAAGAAATCTATTGAGGGAAAGGCACAAGGGCTCTTTGGTTTTTCTAAAAGCGACAACTACATTTCTTAGTGCCATAAGGCCATTATCAATTTCAGTGTTTGCATTTATACCCAGTGGTTGGGAGTTAGGGTTGGGTCTTTTTTCATCAAGTGATGATCGTTTTATCTTTTTTACATGTGTAGGATCCATGAAAATATAATGTATATGCTTCATTTGAACAAGAATAAAATAAATTTTATGTATTTTCATAATTTGAAGAAATATAAACAAAGAAAATGGATGGGTAAACCTATCTCAAATGAATGGAAGAAACACGAAATGGCAATGATGGCAATGTCCCTTGGCCTAACAATAATCAGATGTATTATTCATTCTCCAAAAATTGCATCTCCTTCTCCTAAAAACATGTAGTGTATTTTATAATAGTAATAGAAGTTGTAGGTGTATTTTTTATTAAAACATTGAAGAATACATACATGATTAAAAACATGTATGTGTTCCTAAAAAAGTGTGCACGTTCTTTGAAATAATGACTTGGCAACGTGCATGGTGGTTTGAAGGGATCTAATGAAAAGGAACACGTGCAATTTTTTTTAGAACGCTTGCATGTTCTTACATGAGTGTGTTCCTAGGCACCCCATTGCCACTTATTCACCCATGAACTTCATGCGAAGGCCCATGTGCATGTGGGGGGGGGTTAATGTTTTCTTCTTTGAATTAATTGATTCATTAGAAAAATACTCCATGGGTAGGAAGAAGGAAAAGTTGAAGCTTCATATATAGTGGATCGCCCATGTGTGTGTGTGGTTAATGTTTTCTCCTTTGAATTAATTAATTCATTAGCAAAATATTTCATGGGTGGGAAGAAGGAAAAGTTGAAGATTCATATATAATGGATCATAATTGTTTAAATTTGAAGGTGTATTCTATTGCTCCATTAGAATGCCCATACTGTCATATGCAAAAAAAAACAGATGAAGTAAAGTGTGCCTAATGTGTGAGTGAAGTTTGCATAGAATAAGATTATTTGAAAATGAAATACTAGATAAATAAGCTTTAAAGAAAGTTAAATCCTAATTCTATTAGAAAACTAAATATTTAACAAATAGAGTATTAAATTTCGTATAAATTACAACTTTCTAAAATTTAGATAATGTAATGTAAACTTAATTTTCTCTGATGAATTTAGCTAAACCAAAATACATAATTTTTAATTTGTGATTATTTTACATTGATTTCTTTAATATCTATGGATGATCCAAATATGAACGCCTCATGAAGTTAGGTCAACTTCTCTTCCACGCAGAAGTTTTACTTTGATTGTATGCTTCCCTTTTTTTATTAGTGAATGTTGTATTTGTAGTTAACGCATACATGAAGCTAAATCAATAACAAACTTAATATAATAAAAAGTATATGCCTCTATTTTTATGAAGTAAATGTTGTATTTGTGGTTAATGCATTTATGAAGTTAAACCATTAACAAACTTAATATAATAAAAACTATAGCAAATCAAAAAACATGAAAGAAACAAATATAAACTACTTTTTAAGATATTATTCAAAGCTAATAATGTTTTGAAGTTGTGTCATGTTGTCAAACGTCGTGTTGTCACTAGTGCTATTGGATTTGGAGGGTTTCCTTTTTTAAGGTAACCAAGGTTTCAACTACCCAAGAAGATTCACAATCAATTAAAAATATTTTTTTATATTATTATATATAAAAAAAATTAATTAAAAAAATAAGAATAATGAATATATTTTTTAAAATTTACAGTTTATTTTATATATATATATCTATATAT
>CBVK0100603204.1:0-16973 GCA_900067695.1 Picea abies | reverse complement strand
CTAGCGTTGAAGTCCATAAGTTGAAAAGAGGAGACGTCCTAGGCCTAGATTGCCTACACCTAGGGTTTCACCTTCTAGGGTCTGAAAGCCTTGCCATTGCAACACTTTCTCCCTTAGATTTATGTTTTAAGCTATCCGTTTTGCCAAGTCTATTTAGAGAAGGAGAAAAGAGCACGAGGCCTTTCTTAAACAACACCGAAGTGAGCCTCTTTCCCCTAGGGTTTTGATTCTAGGGCCCTGCCTTTGCAACACCATAGAACCCTACCTTCTAGTCTCTACGTTATCATCCTCCCGAGACCTTGTGCCCTTACTTTTGACTCCATATACCCTAAGGCACTGATTTGATCTCCAACGTCGAAGCTTTAGTGTACAAAACAACTCTTTAAACCCTAAATCTTGAAACCCTAACTAACTAACCCTAACCCTAACCTAGGATGACATCATAGTTGGTTATTTTTGATGTAGCTACCTCTTGACTTTTATAAGCAATTGAGTGATGATCTAAAGCATTTATTGATTGATGTGTTGATTGAATATATTGTTGGCTTTGTCATCTTGATAGTCATTGATGAATTAATGCTCTTTCCATAGATAATTAGCAAAACATTGATCTCATCAATATCTATTGCTTTACATTGCTTAAATTATATCAGACGGTCATATGAAGTGCTAACCCTTTGTATATAGCCTGCATATATATTTTTCTATTGTTGCTTTGTTACAGACAGGTGTTCTCATTTGGGACTATACTTCATTATTGGCTGATTAGCCGGACCTTCTGCCTTTTGGTTGTAACCTGTGAAGGGGAACTTTAACTCTGACCTTGTATCCCAGCCTCTTCAAAACCCCAGGTTACCAGGGATGTCTCCCCTGGGCTAGCCTCCCTAAAAATAAATAACCTCCCCATTGTGGTGACATTGGGTGGGGAAGGTTCCTATTTCTCCAGTTTGACCTTTATCCTTTAGCCTTTCAACCTAAACTACAAATTGTGCGATAACATTTTGGTGTCGTTGCCGGGGAAGACTGAGTCAATCTTCCTCAACGACAAATATTTTGGTAAGCCTTGCCTCTAGATGCCTTATTCTTACAAGCTTACCTGGCGACTCCACTAGGGTGTTTTCCCTTATCTTTTGATAGTTTCAAGAAAACTATCTGGCGACTCCACTAATGACGAAGCCAACTATGACTTCACAATGGGATCCAGGAAACTACAGACCTTTGGATATGAGTAAAATCCCAGGATATCCCAGGAAAATGCCTCTCTCTTATAAGAATTTGCTCCCTATATTCTTTGGCCTCGATGGAGAAAGTCCCGACTATCACATGAGCAAATTTTGGGAATTCATTCAATACCGCCCTGTCAGTGACGAAGCTGAAGACCTAGTGATGAAACTCTTCTCTGCCTCTCTACATGGAGAGGCTAAAAAATGGTATGATAACCTTCCAGCAGCCAACATCACATCTATGGACCATTTTGAAGAGATCTTCCTTGCAAGGTGGGCTATGAGATTGGAAGACGTACAATCATTGCTGAAAGAGATTGAGGGCATAAGACAAGCAGAGTATGAGGTTGTCAGAGTTTTATGGGCCAAATTCTAGAAATTGTTTTACCAGATTCTCGAAAGCTGTCGTCCTAAAGGCAAATACCTCGTTTATCTCTATACTAATGTGCTTCAGGGCCATCTGAGTTTCCTCCTAAATAAAGAGAATCCGAAAACACTTGCAGAAGCTCACAACATGGCCATTCAAATCGAAAAAAATCTCTTGTCCAGGACCAATACCATGAATCCTCCCAGTTGGATAAGACTGCTTGAAAGATTTGCTCAAAACCAACAAAAGGAAAGGGAACAAGTTCTTAACCACCAGAATGAGGATGTGATCAAGGAGTAAAGTCCTGAACAAGATGATGAAATACCAGTCTATGCTCCTCCCTCTGATGAAGCGATCCAAGAGCCTGTTCCTCCTGTACAACAAGGAAACGATAAGGTTAGTTGTTCTCTCTTTCAAGATGCCAATGACACCTTGTTCCTTGATTCAAAAAATGAAGGAGAAAAAGAAGCTTTGAATGAAGCTGATGGCCCTTGTTGTACAATCAAAGACAAAGAAGCAATCCATGAGGATGAAACAATGACACATGCTGAAAACACCGAGGTCATCGAAGTCCCTGCACAAAGAGAAACAGTAAGTTACCCTCCTCCCTTAGTTTTTGATAAAGCTTTACCTTATGGTGAAGAAAATGAGGAGGAGGAGAATGAATTTTCAAATGTTTCGAACTCTGCATGTTATGACACAGATAGTGACATTGTTGATAACATTAATGAGTTCATACATGTGGGGAGACGTAGGTGGGATATAGTTGGTTATGACCTGGATCCCATCTATGACACTGAGATTCATTTCCAGTTGTTGCCCTTGCAATTGTCACAACAAATTACTTCTGACCAATGGCAACAAGGAGATGAGATTTTTACCAGTACTTTTCAAAAAACCAAGGATGACCCAGTACCTTATTCTCCTGATGATTTTCAGTCTTACCTTGAGATTTTTGATGAGTACCCTCCTGAGCATTTGGACTCTTTTCATGAAGATGATTGCCAACCACCACTGTGCTCAAATTTTGATACAAGTAAGGACAACGTTTTCCTAAAGAAGGTTTCTCATGACTTTTCTCTCCAGCCACCTGTTATTACTTTACCATGCTTTTCCATTAAAGGTGTAGTTGGGAAGTACCTTTTTTATGTTGAGTTTCCTCTTAGGCAAGCCCTAAACTCCAGGGTTTGGTTGAATACTGCAAGTTTGAGTAAGTTGTCCCAGTTTTTCAACTTTCCCTTGGTAGTTTGTCAGTCGTCTGCTAGGTCTTTGTCAATCCCTTCCTTGACTTCAGAGCATGAGGATGCTCTAGGTAGCCAGTTTGCAGGCCCTTTGAGTTAGTTTTCTGAACCTTTCTCTCCTCATGACCCTTTCTTGAAGTGGATTGAGTACTTTCCTCAGAGAGTGACTTGGCAGGATTTTATCCCTCCCACTCGCCTCCATGAGTTAGAACTTGAGATCTCCGACGATATGACATATGTTCTAACCCATGTCATTTTTGTGCTTGATTTATCATTGTTTTGGTTTATGATGAAGCACAAAGGTAGGTATTGGGGTACATTACTGGATTGGTTACACTGGTCATTTGACTACATTGAGCATCCAGCCAACAGGTGAGTATAGGTAGGTAGGCATTCTTCCGTGTATTATACCATCTGCATTTCATGTTTGTTTCCTCACATGCATTTTGATTGCTTTGTTTCATATACATATATGTTATATTTGCGGGGTGGCAATACCACCCCACCTTTGTTGCTGATTCCCTATTCGAGTGTGAGAAGGTCTACAGGTTTATGCCAGAGATGCTGAGGTTCTCATGCACTCTACGGTGAGCACATGTCCCCGAGTTGGAGCCAGATGTTATCCCCGATTTCTAGGGATAACTAGGAGATCATGTCTCGAGGCCCATAGGTCCCAGGCATGGAGTACCGAGAGCATGATTGACCTGAGCATGGCCCTGGAGGGCCCATCCTTCTTCTTCTTCATCAGACTTGTCCTGTCAGCAGCAACAACATCCATCACCATCGGCTTGGGCTTGCATCGGAGAAGACTCTTGCTCCATGAGGTAATTGGTCCAGGTATCATGGTATGTGTCATGTTTGATCATTATAACTTTCAGATATATGCATCAAGTTCCTTACATTTCTGACAACTGCTTGGATCTTACACTAACCCACTTGACCATTGTTGGGGGGATTAATGGGGTGCCCTAACAAGCTTGTACCCATAGGTTTTGGTTAGCCACCAGGGAGGATTTGAAGAGCCATCGTCTGCTCCCACCATATTATCATTTTACATCTTATCTCCCATACATCTATCCCCTTCCCCTAGTCCAGGCATTAGGATGACCTATTTGAGGGGTTACACTTTATCCTGTGGGAAGAAGGGGCTAAAGGCC
The DNA here is from genome assembly GCA_900067695.1 of Picea abies. Lineage (NCBI taxonomy): Eukaryota > Viridiplantae > Streptophyta > Pinopsida > Pinales > Pinaceae > Picea > Picea abies. The sequence goes on along the minus strand of CBVK0100603204.1, from coordinate 12,985 downwards.
CAAGAGGTAAAAGAAGCTGGTAAAAGATAAAATCCATAGGAAATAAAACCTAGAGATGCCTCGCCCAGGGATCCTCGAGAAGGCAATAAAAAGCCTCTCGATAAGAAACAAAAGGGACCCGAAGAAAAATAATAAAACAAGACTTAGCCAAGAGGATGGGAGGTCTCATCACGAGCCGACCCATTATGTTCATAGGTATCTAGCAGTATGACATTGCCATTATCTGGTCACCACGCCAGGGCAATGACCCTTGGTTGCATGGCCAAGGGAAAGGGGGTCTCATCACGAGCCAGCCTTATCATTTCTACGAAAATATTCATGGGTAACACAGTCAGCTCTGGTCACCACGCCAAGGCAGTGTCCTCTGGTCAGACCTTGAAGAAAAAAGAAAGAAAAAGTAATAAATAAAGAAATAACAAAGGCAATAAAGGGCTTGGAAAGAACTGCATCCATGACAAGTACAACTCGCCTCCTACAAAGGCACCCATGGATAATACCTACCCCTGGTTTTCACTGTGTCTAGACACCCTTAGACCATACCACCTCGTATTACATGGCTTGAATGATATATTTTGGGAACTTTCCTCTTCTTATGGATGCTAGCCCAATAGGTTACTTTGTCTTTTTCTTCAGCTTTGTATAGTAGGTCAGTGTAATGTCTTTGAGCTATTAGAGGATATGCTAGGGGTCTTATGCATGTATTTGATAAAATTAATGATGAAATATGATTAACATTGCTATGATCCTGAGGACTAATGAGCCCATGGAGGGCGAAGTTTTTGATGTGCAGGACCATGCCTAATGAACATGTACCAGTGGACCGGTACACATGGGGAGATGATTAGCTCGGACCTCCATGGGCTGAAGAGCCCATCAGATGGTTGTTGGGACCCCATCAGGGGCAGAGACAGGACAATGATATGATGAGCCTTTGCACACAATAAAAAGAAGGACATTCCACCCAGGACACTTTGGCTGAGCCCAGCCTAGGGTGGATGACCCACTTCAGATGGAACGTTTTCCTCTTGATGGAGAAGACATCACCTAGGAGATTTGGACGTTATCTTGAGCATGTGGCAGTTTGATGGGATTACTGGCACATGTGGCATCTTAGAGGAGCCCTAAAAGGGCCACCATCTGACTTATGGATGCTGGACTAGCCCAAAAAGGGCCAACGTCTCCCTCAGAGGGGCTTGGCGTCCCATATTTTGGCTCATTTATGTCTTTTACTTAGCAGTTAATGTAAAAACAGTATAATTTTTAGTAGTTAGCCTTGTCGGCTATTTTAATGACCTAATTTGTAAATTAAAGGTCATTGGATGATATATATTGAGGATGTTTTTCCCTCATTTGAACATAACACAACTCCTTCTCTTAGGAGATCTGATTTTTGCGCCCTACTAGGGTAATTTTGGTGTTTAAAGTGAGGCACAACTTTTGAAGGAGGATTTTTCTTGGCATTTATGGCATTTCTCTCAAGGAAGGTTTACAACTAGGGTTTGTTTGTGCTTTTCTTCATGACATGTAAGTGAATTTTCATGCAAAACTTCTTAAATTAATGGTTGTAGGTATAATTTCTTACATTTACTTATTGTATTTCTGATTTAAAACCCTAGGTAACAAGCACACAAGTAGGTTATTGTTACATGTCCCCTTGTTGAGAAATATTTTTAGCCATTGAAGAAAAGAGATAGAGCCTAGCCATTGCTACACTTATCTTCTATCTTCTGAGCTAGCGTTGAAGTCCATAAGTTGAAAAGAGGAGACGTCATAGGCCTAGATTGCCTACACCTAGGGTTTCACCTTCTAGGGTCTGAAAGCCTTGCCATTGCAACACTTTCTCCCTTAGATTTATGTTTTAATCTAGCCATTTTTCCAAGTCTATTTAGAGAAGGAGGAAAGAGCACGAGGCCTTGCTTAAGCAACACTGGAGTGAGCCTCTTTCCCCTAGGGTTTTGATTCTAGGACACTGCCTTTACAGAACCATAGAACCCTACCTTCTAGTCTCTAAGTTATCATCCTCCCGAGACCTTATGCCCTTACTTTTGACTCCATATACCCTAAGGCACTGATTTGATCTCCAACGTTGAAGCTTTAGTGTACAAAACAACTCTTTAAACCCTAAATATTGAAACCCTAACTAACTAACCCTAACCCTAACCTAGGTTGACGTCATAGTTGGTTATTTTTGATGCAGCTACCTCTTGAATTTTATAAGCAATTGAGTGATGATCTAAAGAATTTATTGATTGATGTGTTGATTGAATATATTGTTGGCTTTGTCATCTTGATAGTCATTGATGAATTAATGCTCTTTCCATAGATAATTAGCAAAACATTGATCTCATCAATATCTATTTCTTTACATTGCTTAAATTATATCAGACGGTCATATGAAGTGCTAAGCCTTTGTATATAGCCTACATATATATTTTTCTATTGTTACTTTGTTACAGGCAAGTGTTCTCATTTGGGACTATACTTAATTATTGGCTGATTAGCCGAACCTTCTTCCTTTTGGTGGTAACCTGTGAAGGGGAACTTTAACTCTGACCTTGTATCCTAGCCTCTTCAAAACCCCAGGTTACCGGGGATGTCTCCCCTGGGATAACTATTGAGATTTGTACCTTGGGAGGTGTTTCCCATGTGATTTTGACCTCCTTAGCACATGAGGGAAGGACATGACACTTTGTACCTTGTACTTTTGTCTATTTTCACTTTGACTTTGGTTAAAGTGAAATTTGGTCACTTTTGGCATAAAGTGAGTATTAAATCACTTTGGGGTGATTTTGGAGACATAAGTGGACTTAGGGAACTTAACCCAAAAGTGGGTTTATGATTTAGAGTTGATTGGGGAGATCTCATCCATTCCTTTGGATTGATCTCAACCATTCACTCTTAGGTTTCCTTTTGGAGTCTATGAGGGGAAAAAAGGGAGAAAGGAGGGTGTATTCTTCATCGGAGTTTTGCTTGTTGGGAGAGGAGGACTCAAGCTATGGAGATGAGATCAGTTGCATGAGGTTTCTTGGAGGAGGTCGCTTTCTTTCCCTGTGGGAAGCTTGGAGCAGCTTGCGTCATTATTTTACTGGAGCTATTCTACTTCAGAGAGGGGCGCATGAGTTTGGCAGACTTATTCTTTCTTGGTAGGATATCTAGCCATCAGAATTCAGTGAGGTCAGTTGGAGAGTGAGTACATATGCTGGAGCTTCATTCCTGCAGAAGGGTTTTCATATCTGGCATCACAGTTGATTTCTGGAGCAGTTTCAGTGGTTCTAGCAGTTTGCATGAGGGGTGCACCATTCAGGGGCGCATATTCTTGATAGAGCTTGTGTTTCAACTCTGTTGGAGTTGCTATTGTATCAAGTTCCATCATTTATTGTGTTTACTATAACCCTTACTTACTTTTCCTCATATATAGATTTAGATCTCAAACTGGTTTTCCCCGGGGGGTTTTGTCTAGGGTCATGTTGACCAAAAATACCTGAGTCTACAAATGCATGATATTAGTTCTTAGATATGTTCATAATCAGTTGTAAATGATGTATTAGGTGTGTTATATTTATTTGAGTTGCATGTACTAATTTCCTTTGGCAAAAACGACATGCTAGAGCACCCAAATTGAAAATATAACCATAACAATCAGCTTGAAAGTTCATGGACTGTTGGCTGTTATAAAATAACAGAAAACTAAAACAAAGACAGTTAAAACTTAGAGCCTTTGCTTGGTCAAAGACAGAACAAGAAGGCAATTTGATAGGACCTGGAATTTTCACACTAACCTCCCTAAAAAGAAAGAACCTCCCCATTGTGGTGACATTGGGTGGGGAAGGTTCCTGTTTCGCCAGTTTGACCTTTATCCTTTAGCCTTTCAACCTAAACTACAAAATGTGCGATAACATTTTGGTGCTGTTGTCGGGGAACACTGAGTCAATCTTCCTCAACGACAAATATTTTGGTAAGCCTTGCCTCTAGATGCCTTATTCTTACAAGCTTACCTGGCAACTCCACTAGGGTGTGTTCCCTTATCTTTTGATAGTTTCAAGAAAACTATCTGGCGACTACACTAATGACGAAGCCAACTATGACTTCACAATGGGATCCATGAAACTACAGACCTTTGGATATGAGTAAAATCCCAGGATATCCCAGAAAAATGCCTCTCTCTTATAAGAATTTTCTCCCTAGATTCTTTGGCCTCGATGGAGAAAGTCCCGACTATCACATGAGCAAATTTTGGGAATTCTTTCAATACCTCCCTGTCAGTGACGAAGTTGAAGACCTAGTGATGAAACTCTTCTCTGCCTCTCTGCATGGAGAGGCTAAAAAATGGTATGATAACCTTCCAGCAACCAACATCACATCTATGGACCATTTTGAAGAGATCTTCCTTGTAAGGTGGGCTATGAGATTGGAAGACGTACAATCATTGATGAAAGAGCTTGAGGGCATAAGACAAGCAGAGTATGAGGTTGTCAGAGTTTTCTGGGCCAAATTCCAGAAATTGTTTTACCAGATTCTCGAAAGCTGTCGTCCTAAAGGCAAATACCTCGTTTATCTCTATACTAATGGGCTTCAGGGCCATCTGAGTTTCCTCCTAAATAAAGAGAATCTGAAAACACTTGCAGAAGCTCACAACATGGCCATTCAAATAAAAAAGAATCTCTTGTCCAGGACCAATACCATGGATCCTCCCAACTGGATAAGATTGCTTTAAAGATTTTCTCAAAACCCACAAAAGAAAAGGGAACAAGTTCTTAACCACCAGAATGAGGATGTGATCAAGGAGCAAAGTCCTGAACAAGATGATGAAATACCAGTCTTGAAAAGGGATTATGGGCGTCGAATTGAAAGAACAAAAGGTGCCTCTGTCGGGAGGACAAAGTTACTCAGTTACTACTAAAATCTCATGACCATTCGACACAGACCCATTATAGATCCTTTCTTGGTTAAACATTATGATTCCTGAATTCAATAATGAAGGGGCCAGTTACTTGCATGCATTGGATACCTTGTCGCTATGGGGGTCGAGCCCACAGAGATTTAAACTATTCTGTGTGCATAAAAGAAAATACTCACACAAATTCGTATCCCACTCTATCTTCTTGTTAAATTTATGTATGTTTTGTTATCGTTTACCTTTGTTAGAGATCACCGTGTATTCAATAATTGTTCTCTTTTTGATTAATTCATTACAGTACGAGTCTTCTCTTGTACACTCTCTTTGGAATAATACTTGTAGAATTTGTTAAAATTCGCTTGCTTGCCTGTATCATAAAGGGACTCTTCTTATAATGATCATCTTGTTGAAGTATTGTAACTGCAAAGACTATTCTATTTATTATTGAGTTATTATTCATTATATCAATCCCCTTCTGTGGATTTGTCTTGTCTGGCATTGTAATTGACCAAATCCCATTTTGCGGATTGGTCAAACCCTAATTGTATTATGAAAATTAAGAAGTCAGCCCCCAGGCCTAATCAAAAGTGGTTTTAACCGCTAAGAAGACAAGTCATCCCTGCCCAATGCAGAGACACCTTTCCATCACCTTTCAACTTGTATAAATAAAGGAAGCCAACACCTCATTATATCACTCACTCATCTGCTCATCAAGTGCGCAAGTTTGGTAGATTCAGTTGGGAGAAGAAGGAAGAGAGAGGCACATTGATCAGTGTTGGATATTCTCTAATGTTTTGGTTTATTTTCTTGGCATTGTATTGGTTATCTATATTAAAGAAGTTTCGTTGGGTTTTCTCCCCCATGAGGGTTTCCCAAGATAAATGTTGTGTATCTTGTGATTGTGTTTCTCTCAGTGATCCTATCTATGCTATTGTTATCTAGTAAATTGAAAAGAAACCTAATAATAACTCAAAACTTAACATGGTATCATAGTTAAGATGAAGAGAGAACCTTTCACTGGATAAGCAAAAATGTCACTGTTGTTGTACAAGAAAGTTAGGGCTTTTTATTGGAGAGGATATTTTTCCTAAAAACCATCTAGAAAAGTGCGTCCTACCCTAGTGAATATTTTGGCACCTTGAGCGCACCTTTTCAATGGACAGAGCCTACAAAAATTCAAACCCTAGTTTTTGATTGGTACCTGAAAACTAGAAAACCAGAAGTACCAGAAAACCAGAACCAGTATAAGAAGTACCAATCCAGATTTCCACAAGCTCAGTTTCAAGGGGTAAAATTTGGATTTTCAGAAATCTAACTGCACCAACTTACTCTCCTTAGCTCAGCGCATCTAGCCCCTGCATCATAATTTCAAAATTTGAAATTTGAAATATTAGGGTTTCCTCATAAAACCCCAAGTTGCAATTGCAACATCAATTGCAGTACCAGTTCCTTCATGCCAGTTGCAACAAAAGATTTTTTGAAGTGTTGGGACTGTGTTTTTGTCCTAGTGCACCATACCCTGCAAATACTATCAGAGGTATGTATTCACATATGTTTAAATTGTTAATCTTTAAAGGGTATTTGCAGAAGAAGGGATCTCTTGCCATACATCTAGAAGGATCTCAAGATCCAACACATTAAGAGGAATAATGCAACCCAGGTTTGATTATTTTGATATGCATCTATTTGTTATGAAATTATTTTGATCTAGGTTGCAATTTGAAGCTATGACCATCATACTAGTGTTTGGTCAAAATTTAAGTCAAAGTATTAGATTGATTAAAGTTGATATCATAGAGTTTATCCTCTAACCCAACCTTCTGTCAATATAACATATTGTCTTAGTACAAAAGATAGGTTGAAGAAAGAACTCATCATCTTGAGTGAAGGAGACTTGGAAAAAAAACAACACACTCATTCTTGAGGACAAGGCTCCAGGTTCCAAGTTTGATTAATTAAGATGATAAGATTCAAAGTTGCACATGAAAAGTTGATAACTACCCGTTTACAAGTAAACACTATAGTTGAGGTAGCAGTCTTTGAAAAGTATTATACTTGGTAGCATGTGAGCATATTGAGATAAATGTTTAATGTAATCATTTACCAGATACAACTAACATATCCTCTAGGAGAAACTTCTTGTGTTGGTTCCAGATTACCATGGAGGAATGTTTGATCACAACACAAGAAGAGTGTTGACCTCATTTCGTATTGTATTTGTTACTTTTGATCTTTGTTTTAGAAAGGTCACAAGTGATAGCTCTAAAGGATCTACTTTGATGATTATTCATGCTATTGTTTTAGTTACTATTATAAAACAAGAAGTATTATTCTTGCTTATTGTTTTGTTGACCTTGTTTTAGGTGACAGGTGATAACCCTGAGGAAGCTATAGTGAAGGTTGCAGAAGGAAACAGATTAGATGAGACATGAAGCAGACTATGTACATGAACATATACATTCATGTACCAAAGAAGATGAAGAAGAAGCTATCTTTTGAGATCCATAGTATCTCATATGGAGATTGATTGTAAGGAGTAGAAGGCTCCAAATATGACTGCACATTAGAACAAGAACTCACAAAAGACTTGTGTTGACGATAAAATTTGCAACGAGGAATTCGCCCGCAAAGTATTGCTAAAGCCTATTATTTAAACTATGCTAATAAGATATAATACTAGTAGGTGGGATCTCCTTGTAGATTGGAGGTTCGTAGATACTCATATTAGACTTTTTCATGTTGTTGTTTCAATACTGCTTACAAGGTCTTATATGGTTGATGATACAGTCCTGGTTTTGTTTTTGACATAATGGTAGGTGGATAACACATTTTATGTGATGTTCCCTTTTTCTAAGCTTTGATTCTATATTATGAGTGGAATATACTACGGTTGTTACATTTGATGAATCACCATGATTATTACATGGCTACAACTGCACAAGACATATGTTAGTAACAACATAAAACAAAAGAAATGGAGAGAGAATTATAACAAAAATTCCAAAAGAAAGGGACTATACTATGCTATGTTAAGAGGTTATGTGCAAATGAAATGAAAAGAAGTTAGTATTAATCCAAACTAGCAATGGTTAGTGGTTATGAAAATTATATTTGAGTTATATCGGGCGCATTTGGTATGGTATGGTTTTTGGCAATGGTTAATATGGATATTGGGTGGCAAAATTGGCAAGCAATATGTCACAAGTTTCAATGTATGGAATTAATGGCATGGTTAATGGTATGGTTTTTGGCTGGCTATCGTGTACTATGAAATTGAATGTGAGGAAGATGGAAGCGACGTGCAGTAAATGCACGTCACTCCATACTTCTCCCATCGTGATGTCACCTAGGCACGGTTATTGTTTCATTTGGTTTTGATGGTGGTTAATCTCTGAGATTCAAGCATGGGAGGAACTGCTCGACCAACTCGCCCTTGTTAAAAGCCATTGGTTACATGTATGGTTCTTTTCTCCCATCCATGAATTTCGATCTGTGTATGAAATGAACGATGGCTCATTAATGTGTTGGTTTGTGTTTTCCCGAGATTGACAGTTGTGTAAACATGTGGGTCTTCTCTCTAGAATGACTGTGTGGTTATTAGTTTTTCAAATTAAAGAATTGGTTGTTGAAGTTATGATTTCGTTAGTTGTTCTGTTTGGTGAAAACTGTGATGGCTCTTTATTGTTTTAAGAAGTTATGGGTATTTTGTTGGAGGGTTTCGCTCTGTTTATCCTTGTCGGTCGTTCCATCATAGTGATGGTGACTATGTCCGGTTGTATTCAGGTTGCTATGGGGTTGTTGTATATGTTTTCGAACTACCTTTTGGTCACTGTGTATCTTCCAGAGCCATGGTCGTGGGATTATTTTTGTGGTATTGGCATCAACGAGTTGGTTATGGGATGGCCATTATGCCAAGATGTATGCTTTAGGTTTGTTGGTGATACCTTGGGTCTGCATTTCCACTGGCATTGTTATAAATTGGTTCGTCACTTGAGAAATGCGCGAGGGTTATGCCTTTGCGTTTTCTTGATATTTGTTACTGTCCAGTGAGCAATCGTTTCTCCTCTACATCATTTCCTACCCTACCCGGTGTTGAACTGACACACTATTACAAAAACAAAGAGTTATAAAATCCTGCGGTTCCACCATGCTTGTTTCGAAGGGTCGTTGCCTATTGTTGATATGTTCGACCTCTAGTCTCTTTGTTCTTTGATGAATGAGAGAATTCTTGATTAATTCTTGTGTTCATTGTTACAGAGCCTTATTTTGATAACCCCAACTATTCACACTCTTATCGGGTATCTTGTTGACTATCATAGATTGGTTGAGTGGTTTCGACAGTTGCTTTAAGTATTATCTCGTCTCTATTTGATTGAGTAGTTGGAAGTTGTAATTGGGGATGAGATTTGGTATACATTCGATGAGTTGCCTCCTTTTGTTGTGACCACTGCATCGATAACCTAGCTCATTTTTTGATTAAATTGGTTGATTGGGAGTAAATGGTAATGTACAGTCAGAGGGTTGCCTCTTTTTGTTATGCATTGGATCATTGTGTTCCTACAGTGTGGTGTCAATTGTTAGTTGGTGGATGCTGTGTGTTTTATTATCCCCAATCAGGATCATTACAAGTTAGGGAAAATGATGGTTGTGACTTCATTGTTTACTATGTATGGATTATGGAGACATCGTGCATTGTTTTATTTAATTGCACCATAAAAAATGAAGCTTGGGTTTTGTATTATGGTTTCATTGCAAGTTTTATTGGTTAATATTATCAAAAGAATGAAATCAGGCAAGTTTTAAAAAGTATGTTCAACTTGGGAAAATACCTGTGTCTATGTTTGATTTGGGCAATTGCGAATTATGGGAAGTAGTTGATATTTTATAGGAATATATGCTGGACAGAAATGAAGCAATGTGACTGTGTGTTCCCTTTGATTTTGTTTTAAATAAAATAGGGAAGGAAGTGAAAAGAAACAAGTATTCTCTTAACAAGAAGGTTGAAAGGCATAATGATTTTGAGTATGATTATACACTGTGTTAATTGAGAATCATAAAGAAATTGAATGTGGGATAGTGAAAATTTTTGACACATAGAAATTGTTTATTGGTATTGATATCCTTGCATTGAATACAAGGTTGTTTTTATGGATAACTTCATTGGTTTTACAAACAATATTCATTCTTTTCCTACTGTTATTTCACTTTTCGCACATTACAAGTCCCCTCGCCTTCCAATATTCACTATCCACTTCCTATTTTTAAAATTTAATTATAGTTAAGATAAATTCTGTATTATGACAATTAAAGGATCGCACAAGGATGAATTACAATGATACATTTTTTTTTATTTACGATACAGTTGATTTTTTGGTAATTTGTTGAGCAGTAATCATGATCTATTCCCCCTCATTTTAACACTTTTCGCTAAATACAATTCGTCACATATCCCAGAACCCTTATTCACTCCCTTCTCATTGACAAGTATTAAACGATTTGTATGGATTGGATTGCATGAGTCTGATATGTTGCTGATCCAAACTTTGTTTCATATTTAAAAGAGATGTCATGTATGGTTGTTGAAGAAACTATTTTCTAATCAATAATGCATACAGAAATGAGCTTTTTCAACAGAGGTATCCATGTCAGGGGTAACATAGGAAGAGAAAATTGGAATATGGGCCCTAGAAGGCCAAGTTTCTCTATACACTTTGATGCATACTTGCAAGATTTGGGCCAACTATTCCAAGCTGGATTTTTTAACTAGATTGGGCAAGGCATGGTCCAACCTAGGCCAAAAATTCCTCCCTTCCAAGCCACACATGTCCCTGGTATCCCATTGCCCCCTCATGTCTCACTGCAACCTGAAGTCCCTGAAAACGACAGATGACAAGAGATTTTCCACCCGACAGTCTCCCAACATCGTGGCTGGACTAACTTGTCTCTACCTTCTCCTCCACCTGCTAGTCAAATTGTCCAAGATGCCCCTGTCCACTCACTAGTATAGTCTTCCCATGCAAGCAAAAGGTTAAAAACCGAGGCCCACCATGCCCTTGACAAAGGAAAATCCGTTGTTGCTCCCTCCTCACCTTCAAATGACTTTGCCAAATCTGTGTCCTCCCGCATGCATTTGAGAAATGATTTCTTTCATATGATCAGTGATATTAGGCCTAAAGGCTCCACACAACCTAAGGAAAATTCAGAGAGATCAAAGGGTGACAACAACAACAAGGGAAATATTGGCTCCCACAGTGGCAAATATGGTTTTTAAGTGTTTTTATTTATTCATTGTTGAGAACAGTTGACTTCTAAAATTTTGAACAACACACTATTTTTTGGATATGTGGAGAATATATTTTTGGAAATAATTTCAATTATCATTGATAAAAACTGTCAAATTATGAGAAGATGGGAGTCACAAGGAGGTATGTTTTGATTGATTAACTAGTTGTGCTATGTTTGTTAAAAGACTAAAGGGAGTCACAAGGGGTCCCACCTACTAGTTATTATTTATTTAAAACCCTTATTACGATTTTATTATTTCCCCCCCTTAACTAAAAAGTTGGTTGAGTTTTAGTTAACTTAACTAAAGAATTGGTTCAACTACTTCAACTAATTCTAATTACTTAAAGGAAAAATAAAAAGGAGAAACAAGAGGAGAATAAAAATAGAAGCATACTAAGGTCTTCTCTTTGAGTTTTGTTGAGATAATTCAGTTTTCATTCATTCTTTAATTCATTGAAAGCCTAATTCTCTTTTATGATAGCAGGGTCCTATTGTACACAACAAGATTCAAGGTTGAATTACATCATTCAGACACTTGTTTTCCAGAGGTATTGATCTATCTTTGATAGTTTGTGTAGAATTGCCTATTTGTGAATTAAATTTCATGACTGATAAAGACTATTGTGCAGATTCGAGTGGGCAACAATCTGTGGCAAGTTGATCCAGATTTTAAAATTCAATTTTTTACTTTCTTTCTGAAGTCCTTTTGTATGGTTTTCATCGGGGACATATAAGTTTGACTTTGGTCCAAAACTTCCTCAGATAATTTTGTAAAGAGAACGATTCTTTTGATAAATTGGAATGGAATAAACGATTGTTTTATGTCTCATCTGTTTTGATAGTCAATACAGAACGATTCAGTTGTCGATAGTCAATACACAGTCTCAAAGTCCCATTTTTCTTCTTAACGAATAAAAATGGTGCTCCCCAAGGCGAAACACTTGGTTTGACATATTCCTTATCCAGTAGTTCTTTTAACTGAATATCCAGTTCTGTTAATTTAGGTAGGCTCATTATAAGGTGCCTTATATACCAAGGCAGTAGTAGATTGATAGAGAAATCTATCTCTCTCCTTGGAGGTAGTTATGGTATTTCATCTACAAATACATCTTTGAACCCACGTAGGACTGTAAAGTCTTCTAAACTCAATTCACTTTCTTCTCTTATGAGGTTAGCTACTTGTACAACATAAATTTGAAAACCTTTGTTCATGCATTTCTTAAATTGCATCGCCGATAGTTTCCTAACAGAAAATGGTTTTCTGATTCCTTGTACCATTCTAACTGTGTTATTTTCATCTTTGTACACAAACGAATTTCCGTAACAATTTAATATCACTTTATGTTTATCTAACCAGTCCATTCTAATGATTAAATCATAAGATCCCAAAGGTAATATGTTTAGATTTAACTCTATACTTTGACCATCTATGCTTAGTTCACAATCAGAAATAAAATATGTTACCTTTCTTTTGGTCCATGTTGCTAACTGCACTTACCAAGACTTAGGATGCTTTACTTTATTTAGCTTGTTCAATTCAACTAAAGTGGGAGTAATATAACTCACACTATCTCCTGGGTCAATTAGTATAGAGACATTGTGGGAATGAATTTTACCTTCAACTTCCACAATAGTGGATTGAGGGTATTGCTAATTTAAAACCCTAGGTAACAAGCACACAAGTAGGTTATTGTTACATGTCCCCTTGTTGAGAAATATTTTTAGCCATTGAAGAAAAGAGATAGAGCCTAGCCGTTGCTACACTTATCTTCTATCTTCTGAGCTAGCGTTGAAGTCCATAAG
>CBVK0100603203.1:0-16974 GCA_900067695.1 Picea abies | reverse complement strand
TCTTAGATTGGATACATAAGAGCTCATGAAGTGGAAAGTATCCTTGGCTTGAAATTGTGTTACAATTTCTCTGGTGTAGAAATTACGAATATTTAGTTGCCTGTGTTTTTGTTCCATTTAAAGGGTGGCTCAAACATGGTATTGCCTTATGATAATTGTTTCATGCAAGTTAGTTTCGATTCATTTTTCCTGACAATGCTAAATACTAGTGCCTTGGATAATGCCATTAGACCTTCTTTTCTCTTGGGTAACTATCGACAACATAATTTTTATATATTGTATGACAAAAAGAAGAATATTCTCTACTTCACTCAACAAAGTTGCTAGACTTGCCTCCTTATAATATATAATTATCCACTGCTTAAGATGAGAAATCTTATTTAGACATTCAATTGTATACAAAAAGGGTTGATGAAACAATCTACTACTAGCTGCAACCAATAGCTCGGTTGAGTTATTTTTCCATCAACTATTTCCGGATCTACACACCTCTACATACAACTTGGATTTTCACCATAAATAGCAGATAATCTTCCTTTGTGAGGCGCAATGACTATCTTCAACTGCAATATGATGGCATGTAATCTCACTCTTAAATTCTAATTTTCCTTCGTTTGTTTGCTTTCATTGAGTTTTCTATTAATGTTTGATGTTTGTGATTGGTACTGAAAATGTTTACTATTATGTTATATCTATTTTTTTCCTACGTTGTTTAACCCTCTACATTGTTTTCTATTTAGTTTTCATGGTTTGAGTTTATTGTCCTCTATTCAACATGCTTAAATGAGGATTTGGTATACCCTAACTTTTCATTTTATATGTAAGAAACCATATTCCTTGTTTTCACAACAAAAATTATAGAAGTAGCACATACCTTCCCTGAACCCTCAATGGGGATGCAATATAAAGGTTGAATTAAGTGGATACAATCCATCCTCAACAAAATGGTAGCTATGTATGATTAGTCTTTGATATTATTAGTTTCACAAGTTTTACTTTTTAAAATAGGAGCAAGGTGGGGTGTACTAGAATACTTTGTCTTAATGGAAAAACTTATCCTACTTTTTCTTTCCTACATAAATGTTACCTTGATTTATTTCTTATTTGACATTTTAGTCTAAATTGATTATCTTAACTTTTACTATTTCAATATGTTGCATATTGAATGTCAATTGTTTTTCTCAAATTTACTTATTTTTTCTCCATATTACTTGAGTTTTCTCTTACTAAAATGAGAATCTAAAACTATTTGATTAAAAGCATATTGTGACAATGAGGTTTGGTTAGGCTATAAAAACTATATACTTTAGTGTTGGTTTGGTATGGAAATGAGAAAATTATCATATTGGTTGTGATGCAATGAGATTTGGATTTAGAATATAGCATCATTTCAATTGCAATGTAGATAATTTGATAGGGATTTAAATTAGGATATGGTGCAAGAGTTGTCTGAGATGGGGAGGGATGAAATGACAAATGGTGACATACTCTTGTTGTAAACAAAAGATCCATCACCCAAAATATCATTTTCATATACAAATCATGGGGCTTTGTTGAACAAGCATAAACTCCAAAATCCATTTTTTCACTTGTCTTAGGCTATGGCTATCTCTAGAATTATGACCAAATTATTATACAAAAAAGTTAAATACTTGGAATTCAAAGACAATCAACAAAAGTAAAAGGGATTTTCCCACCAAACTGGAAGATCTTCGACCTCTTATCAATCTAAGGAGTGGGTAGAAGTCACTAATTTCAATGAAACCCCACATACTAGGAATTTTGATCAAGCAACAACTTTTGCTTGCTTCTAAAAAAAATATCACTATTTATCCTTAATATATCATACTTGGATCTAGAAAAATCATTACTAGTCCTAAACCCATTTTCAAGTTATGAATCTGAATCGAAATTGAACCCAAACTCCTTGTTTTTCCTATCCATATTTTCCCACTTCATAGTAAGTTAAATTTAGCATGATGTGACCTTAAACTATTGGCATAATCAGTTCCTAAAATAAAATCCTTTGATTCATTACTTCTTACCTTTATCAAACCATTTCCTATGGTGATATCCACATTTGTCTCCATGTCATGTTCATCAAACCAAGTTTTTTTTTTCAAGTCCCTTTTCACTTTGCAACTTCAATTTTTCTTATTCGTATGTTAATTCTATTTGGGAATGTGGTTTTTCCTGTGTGAACCAAACAAGTGCCTCCTTCCCTTGCATATGAGCAATTGTCAATCATGAATGGTACCAAATAGAAGGATTTCCATTGATGCTTAACCACATGAAAGATCATTTTAATACATTATTCATAGACCATATTCACTGGATACTCTATTATATATTCATGAACCATCAAACAGTGCTCTCGTATCTTCAAATGATGCATCATCTTGATTTAATTAAGCGTTCTCTTTCCCCTGCTTTGGGGGTATGCTAGTTATTGGTGATTACAATGTAAGGGGGAAATTTTGAGGAAGTGTTTTTCTAATTTATGGATAGAATTTTTCATTAAATCAATTAATTGTTATTATAAATAATCAGAAGTTTAAATCTTTTAAAATTATAAATCGAAAATGTATAGCCCATGATTTATTTTAAATCAGAGGTTAAGATATTTGTATTTGACAAGATTAAATCAAATTCCAATTAAAATTTGCGGGACACTTTGGATCAACTCTAAAAGAGGGGGAACTTATGGTTAATGCCACCTTTAATCAACAAACTATCCCTGAATCAATGATGATTATTATGATACATTTAATTTTATTAATCCATCACATGGCTTGCATCCCTGGTCACTTACACCATCGCATGGCCTGCAACCTAGATCGCTTCACCAAGCATCCCAACAGTTATGGGAAGGGACATGAGTCCTTCCTTTGCATGCACCGAGAATGTGCATGTTTATGTTTAGTGTCTTCGTTTTTATCGATCTCACAATGTGATAATGGCATTGTTGCTTGAGAGGTATAGGGGGATAGACAGGGCCTCTCACCTCGTAATAAATTTCATTGATTTCTTTTGGTTGATGTTTGGCTTCTTGTTGATTAATTAGAATTGTTCATGTTAGCCTCCTCCCTGTGCTACACAGGGATATTGGTGGATTCAAGATGGAATTAGTGTTAGCTCCAGAACACATGATTTCTCTTTGTCTTTGTATTGTTGAACTCTTCAACCCTTCAATCTGATTACAAGGAAGTGTTTCCATCGCTTGAAACTAAGACATTGGAGCACAATCCAGAACTAAAATTCATGGTGTGGGAGTGGAATTGCAAGCAACATGGAGATTTTAATATTAACAGTAGATATTGGTCAGAGTTGGTGACTGATGAATTTAAGAGAAATGCAAGAAATTTGCAAAGTCCTTAGAAGTCAGGAGGAACATATCCAATGCAACAAAACTTCAATTTTCAATGTTACATCGAATATTCATTCGATAAAACAGCATATTTTGACCCAGATAGCATAAATCATGGGGTCTCTTGTTGAATTGAAGCAACAACTGAAAGTTTTGTAAGTAGAATGCAATCTCCTACGAAATTTGGCACACAATTTCACAATTTAAGCAGGAGTGATCAATGTCTGGCCTCAAACCAAAGACTCTCAACCAACTCATCCAAGGGAGAGCCAAAGGAGGATGAAATAGTGCATCAACTTGACAAGGAAATGGAAGTTGTGAATCATGACCCCAAGCCTATTTGTACTAGGTTAGGAAGAAGAAAATAGTCATTATTCTTTCTGTTAATTTCTATGTTTTTCTAGGACACAAGAATCTTAGGCATATATTATATATTATATAGTGTTAAGGAGTACTAGGTAGTTTTGTATAAGGACAAAACCAATCTCTCTTTTGGGACTTGTAGTGGGACTTTTTTGCATTGTTTAATAGTTATTTTTAAAATATGTGAAACAGTATTGTGATGTAATTCTTATTACAACATCTACTACAATTTTATATTAATAGAATTTTCCCCAATTATTGTTTAAAAAAAGAGAGAAACTTGATAAGAGATTAATCATAATCATATAAGTTTGGATATCATTATATCAATGCTTTCTTCTCTTTGTTTATGTTAATTTGTTTAACATAACAATGTGTGTAGTTTTAATATATTTAAAAGGATTTATCTATAATAAAATAGAATAGAAGTGAATATTTTATTTATATTTATTGGATCGATTATTGAGAAGTTATGAATTTATGAATTATAAAAAAAATTATGTGTAATTTTGATGTATTTTATTTTAAAGATGTTTAAATAGTATATTCATTTTTAATGGTGTTTTAAAACATTTTTAATATAATTAGTTTTTTTAAATCATAGTAAATAAGTTATGAATCAATTGGATTTAGCTAGAGTAGTTGGGAGGAATGATTATTACCTCCCCACATTCTACAATATGTGTAGTTTTAATATATTTAAAATGTTTAATCTAGAATGAGATAGAATTGAATAGAATATTTTATTTCTATTTATTAGATAGATTATTGAAAAATTAAGAACTTAGGAATTGTTAATATATATATATATGTGTGTGTAATTTTAATGTATTTTATTTTAAAAATGTTTAAATAGTATTAATGGTGTTTTAAATTTTTTTAATATAATTATATATTTTTTAAATCATAGTAAATAAGTTATAATCAATTGGATTTAACTAGAATAATTAGAAGAAATAATTATTACTTTCCTACCTTATTTAAATTCTCATAAATAACATATTAAACTTGTAACAAAAAATATTCTTAAAAAATATCATCATAGATGAACCCTTATTTCTAAGAAATTTCAATTTCATGCATACCACTTTGGAATTTCCCTTTGAAAATTGCATATGCATATTCAATGATTAACCCCACAACACATGAAAGGTAACAACTATAAAGAGTTTCTCTATCATGTCTTGTCTTGAAAGTTATAAAGTTTTTCTCATAAATAAATAGAATTGAATATTACACCCATATTAAGTCTTATACGTGTAATTGTTGTTTTATTATGCAATAGTTTTTTTACAACGTGTCATATATTGTTATCTTCGATTTGCCTTCTCACCGACTTTTAAAATTTAAAAATCTAACATATCTTCGACATGAAGCAACAAACTCTAGATATTTTTTAAATCTTTGACATGACACATTAAACTCTAAGTGTTCGCTCATTAAGTTATTAAGGGGATAAGGGAGGTGTGTCCCTTTAGAGCAACACATTTATAATATGAGTAGGGTGTAGCCATTGATGCCAAAAGAAACTGCTATATCGAACATTGCTTGGTTGGTACCTTTATCTTTGAAGGATTTTAAAGTAACATCTTTAACCAACATAGCACTAAGTGCTATATGCAAATAATAAGGGGGAATACAAAATTCTTAACTTTCCCTTATTTGTTCACATGGTTTGTGACCAAATTCCCTCTAAAGAATAAAGAATAAGAGGTAGACTACAATAAAGTGGGAAATTACCTTTTTTAAGTGTAAGAGAATCATTATAAATTTTTTTCCACATGGTTTGTGACCAAATTCCTTATAAAGAATAAGAGGTAGACTAGAGATTGCCACCATGGTTTTGAATATAAAGTGGGAAATTACCTTTGTTTTTTAAAGTGTAAGAGAATCATTATAATTGGTCGGCAAAATGTCATTTATCATGATATGGGTACACTTTTATCATAACTAACATTTAGTTTAAATTATTTTTTATTTATATTTTTTTAAGTAATTATATATATATATATATATATATATATATATATATATATATATATATATATATATATATAAAAGTTTTAATTATTTCAATAAACAAGGAATAATAATGTGATTTAAATTATTTATATATTCAATTGATTGTAAAAATTGGATAAATTGATTGTAAAAATTGATGAATAATAGTAAAAGTTAGTAAGCATTTTTTTTTCTTGGTAATTATTATATATGATTAAAATTTGAGTCAGAATTATTATATATGATTAAAATTTGAGTTAGAATTGGTTGTGATCAATTTGATTATGGTTAATTATTATGTGTTTAAAATTAAGTTTAAGTTCATTGTAATGTATTTGATTATGGTTAAATTTTTAAGGCTTTAACGATAGAGAATTTAAAAAATGTTTAAATTTAAAATATCTCACTCATGTACTTACTTTCGATATCCCACTCTTTTGCTCTACTCAACTATAGAAGATTAAATCATTACAATAGTAACAAAACCTCTTTCCTCCCTCATGACTCACTTTTTAACATCTCTTGATAGTCATTAGGGTTAGGGTTTTTGCATTCCACATCTAGACCCTCTGGAATATCCTTCAAAGTACATGGGTGGCTATATCCATAAGGGTGAGTAATGAGAATTCATCTGGCATCCACTTGCCACTATGGTGGTTCATGCATAAGTCAATTTTCCAAAGGCATATCTCCCTCATAAAAACCACAATTGAGGTGATATTTAGACTTGTAAATATCTCAATAATCAGAACAAAATGAAGGGGCTAAGAACTACATTTGTAAATTTGTAACCCCCAAAATGTTTGTTTAATGGCCAAAATAGGTATGAAAAAATTAGGACCCAAAATAACCAAATCATGATCAACTTCTAAAATGAGTTCAAGAAGTCGGGGGTGGAAGGTGTGGGGAGGGAGTCTATTCAATCTTGGAGGAAATTAAATTTCTTATTACACCTAGGGGCTTGGGAATGTATCCAAAAACATTGATGAGGCATATTTTCTATGGAAATGTTTGGCTATCATAAAGGAAGAGGGACTCAAAACACTAATCGTCTTAGGGGACTCGATGTTGGCGATTACAACCATGTTGGATAAATAAGATCCAAGGAGTAATGCCTTGAGAATACTCATCTCAAGGATCCATAAAATACTCCCAAGTTTTGACAAAGTTTCCTTCATCCACATTAAAAGGGAAATTAATTGAATTGCATACCACTAGGCTAAGGTGACTTCTTTCCTAATCCCAAGGTCATGTATTAAAAGTGGGGTACATGGCTTTGCCTCCACACCATAGTAGCTAACATATATTGAATCAACATTTCATGCAAATAAATAGTGGGATGCATCACAAGATGGATGGTAGGTGAGTAGAAATGCCCACACACTTGAAATGCCTTGGGTGCATTATTGGTCTTCAATGTTGCATGTGTGCTTCACCTTTGAAATGTGGGAGTATGTTTTTTATGGTGTTCCTCAGCTACAATGAATTCTTTATGGTGGAGTTTCTCTCTTGGGTGTTATGGAATTGGTGTGGAGCAATAGGAGGACTATAGAAAAAAGGGCTCTGACATGGATTATGTGATTTCGTTGGTGGATTCAAGTGCTCACGGGTGGTGAATTTGGGTGGATTTTCATCTTCGGTGCTTGTTTCTCTTAAGACCAGACTAGGAAACTCGTATTTCGTTGGCTTATTTTTCATGTGATAGACTCTAGTGATGCTTTTTATGGTTCTAATTTGGTTAACCAGAATAGTATCCCTCATTTTTTTCTTGTCTTTTTCAAAATTGGTATTGGGAATATTCATTTGGGGGGTTTGTGGTCTAGTTTCTCTTTGCATGGTTTGGTGCAAAGCTCTATTGGTAAATATATCGACAATGTAGAGTGGAAGGAAGCTTGGAAAATCCTTCACTGGTATAAAGAAATTTCCCAAGTGATTTGAAATTCCTTGTTGCATATTTCTTCGAAGTTGATTGAGATGGAGCAAGCCAACATCACCAATGTCACTAATATAATGAACCTTATCTTACTTCACAAGTAGAGGATCAATTCATTGGAAGCAGAGTGTCAACAACGTCGATCGTTGGTTCTCCCACAACATTTAGTTTCCCTCTCTCTCTCCTCTAAAAATCATGGCTAAAGGAACTCACTGCAAGAAGGTTTCCATGAAGAAGACATAGTTGGATAGGTTCATGACTACATGGAAGTGGAAGAAACTATTTCCCCTCACTCTACTAGGGGTAGGAAGCTCAGGACAATGCACTCCCAAGACCAATTTATTTATTACATGATAATGTTTTTGTTGGGTTAATATGTAAATCATGTCACTTGCAAAATGATAAGGAATGCCTATATAGAATAGGCCTTAGATTTTATTTTAGCTAGTTTATAAATATGCTCAGTTTTCGAGCATAAGTCTAGAATTTTGTATGTAATTTTTTTTTTCCTCAACACAACCCCCTTTTAATGAACATAATTTTATGTTTCGGTTTAAAAAATGAGTTCAAGAAGTACTTAGCATTATTTTTCTACACCAAAAATTACCAAGAACAATGAAAAAAATATAATGATCCATTTCATATCAGAGGGTATGCATGATAATGATAGTATTCTCTATAAAAAGTTTAGAACATTATATTGAAATATATCTTCATTATTGATTCAAAAAATATAGGTCACATAGATATGTCATCATTGTTTTTGTCATTGTGCTAATGATATCTCTATAGATGAAGAAGTGCAAAAATGAAGAGACATTTGAAGCATAATATGAAGAAGGTTAATAATCATATGGTGTCTATAGGGAGTTATGAGTCTCAAATTATTGTGTCAAGAGGAACTTTCTATAGGTATGAGGGAAATGTGTAATTCCTTCCATACTCTACATGGAGCTGACACATGGCACTTAAAAACTTAAAATATTATGTGAACAAAAAATATACAATGTTGTCCCTACTCTTTTTTTCCAAGGAAAAAAGTCATGTAACTTTATTTATAAAACAAAATTACATAATCAAATGTTAAAAAGCATACATATTTTTCCTCTAATTCCTATGACAGGATTGGAATATAACATTCCCTTACAAAAATAAAATATTATAACAATGTCCACAAAATGGTATTTTTCTATTTACTTACATTCTCCCCTATTTCTATCAACATAATAAAAACTAAAAGTATCATCCAACTTCAATGAATTTCCTATATCTAGTAGTGTTTTTTAGCTTATACATCAAAACTATAAAGTATAATATCATGTAGTTAAACCCAGGGATCATGCATGAATTCAAATGTATGCCCATCTATGTTTCTATAATTTTCCATGCACCTCTATCCATTCCAAGACCTTCTATAGATAAGCCATTTTCCATCCTATTCTTGTCCTTGTAGATGACTGAAAAGGAAACATGTGAGAAAATATCCTATAAAGATTGTACATCACAAAACAAATGATATAGTGTAAAATTCCTCAAGAGTGATTCCTTCCTTATCTACTATATAACAAGAAGCAAGTCACAAAAAATTTGAATGTGTGTTATTCCATATTCATGTGCCAACATCATAACTAGTTTAAGTGTCATCAAGTCACAATAGTTATTTTGTTGACCAATTCCATTCATGTGCCAACATCATAACTAGTTTAAGTGTCATCAAGTCACAATAGTTATTTTGTTGACCAAATCCTACTTTGAAGGAGGGGTCCCCTATGCAACAACATCAAAGTAATCCCATGAAATATCCATGTTTATTTCCTCTTCAATAGGCAAGTGGGATTTTTGTTTTTCCTAACCCTATGGAAAATCATATAGTATGTTTGGTGTTTGAACATAACATTTTAGAGACAAAGTTTCGTTATCCTAGAGCAATTTTAAATTTCTGACCTGTCATACTCTCCATGCAATATTAAGAGGGAGAGCTATAAACCTTTTTGTTTCCTTTTTAATACACGAAATCCTAAAAGATTATTCAATTTCATCCCATGCCCAAATATGTTTTTGACCATACGATAACCTAATAAAAATAAAGGGTTGGTCTGCCGATGTCGATGCTTCATCGGCCATCGGTGAGGAGCAAGCCTTAGTCGTGAAAGATTGATAACATCACCTTCTCGTTGGTGGCCGAGGGATCGTCGACATCGCCGAACCTAATCCTCGTGACCACTAGTAGCAACAAACATGAAAATGTGTCGACTATCATTTCTTGTCACGAATGAATTTCAATTTGAGTCGTCCATTTCACATGCATAATTAATCTCAACTGTTGGTAAGTTCCAAGCGAGAAATGAGTCTATCACCATGGTTTCAAGATAATTTCCCTATTGAGCCCAGAAGATCAGCACTATCCGAGCATGCCACGTAAACATCTCGAGCAAGGTACTACAATTCAAATAAATTCAAGTAAATCATCCTCAACACAAACTGTCGTTGGGTCAGCAGATTCACCGTAACACATAATGTTTAAACCATAAGCAAGAACACATCCCCGACCCTGATCTTAGCAATCATTGTGCACCAACTCATTGTTGTTTGAGATTGTCGATAGACTAATTTTAAGTTCCCTTTGAAACATCGATTAGCATAGCACATTAAATCTAGAGCATGGCGTGCACGACTTATTTAATTTCTCAAGATCCATAAGGGTTGTGATTTTTTTTTCCCGATGGAAGAAATTGTGGGAAACCCTCCGAATACTTCCTCACATTTTGTGGATGGTAAACAGGGTAAAATGTTGGCCTGATTACGGGCCTAACCCCAAGGGGGAAAAAAATATTCAAACCTATAACCTCCTCAGCTAACGATAGCTTCATGTCTGGATCCGCAAGGATTGTGTTGTACTCAACAATGGTGAATTCAGATGGGATTGACAAAGACAAGGTATTTGAATTCGATTTGGTTCTTTCATTTTAGCATTGTTTTCATAGTGTGTTTGAGAGATTTGTGTAATAAGAAATATTGAAGAACCATGTGTTTCTCTCGTTCAAGCAAACTGTTGTCAAATTTTTACTATCATTTCCAAGACGAGTAAATGTTAAAGGCCCAAAACTCCTGTTTTTCTCAGGTATTGTTTTCGTTTATAAATTATCTTGTTAATCGCAACATTTGATCGATGAAGAATTTAATTACATTGTTTTATGCAGGGAAATGCCTCCTCTTCGACCAACAACCCGTCAATCACCAAAGATTCAAAGGGGAAGAATGTGTAGGTTGGCGAGGCATCGATTCCGGCTATTGTTGGAGAGTCGGAACCCACGCCTAAGATAGAGACAATGATAAAAATGTCACAAAAGGAACCTCTAGTGCCACCACCACTCTATAGAGGCATGAACACAAGCATGAAATCTAAGGTACCTCTTCCCACCTGGCACGACTTATAAAATATAATTCATCATGATGATTTTCCTGAGTTTACTTCTCATAGTGACCCAAAACTAAGGGTATTGGATTACCATGCCTTTCATAACATCAAACTAGCATTACTATACATGGTGGCATCTAGAACCCTTATTTTCATTGGTATGGAAGCCTTAAAGTGGATAATCAAACACACCAATGCCGACAAATGTTTAATAAATTATGTAGATGGGAAGTGTGTTGGTGTGTTCCTACCGGTAGAGATAAGAAAGTATTACAAACTTAAAGAACCCGAGGTTAGGCTCAACCCTCATTTTGTGGTCAAATTTTATGAAAACCACAATACCAACCAACAATTGGCATCCTAGTGAAAGGAACATAGGAAAATCATGAACAGAGCCTCGGGATGGTACAATACCATAAATCTTAGAGAACCCCACTTTTTTTTTATGGCTCTTTTATGTAGATTGTATGGAGAAAAGGATTGCTCCAAGTTTTCAGAAGCATGAATGCCCCTAGCATACACCATAGCTATGTCTGGAAGTGTTTTCAACTATGGCATTATTATTTCAAAACAATTGAGCATTAGAGCGGAGTAGGCACATAAACCAAAAGTAGGAGAGGTCCCTCCCTTTTTTATGGCATCCTATATACTAGACGTGATATGTACTAGGAATGTATTTCGAGGACTAGGCTTAAGTTGGCATGTTTTGAAGTTACTTGTCCATGTTTATTTCAACATTTTGTGGAAAAAAGGTATAAGAAGTACTATGTTGCGGTCTATGATGAATTCCTAGCTAGAGTATATTCCCTAATTTTCAAGCAAAATTGTCCAAGACTTTCAGATGCAGAAAAAAGGTCATCTCCATGATATGACATTAGTATCTGGAGGAGAAAAATACTTACCTAGCGATTTTTGGAGCGACCAAGGAACCACACCATCTGCCATCTCATGTACCAGATAGGATGGCACTATGGAAAATTTGTTACCAAACTATTTTTCAAGGTTTCAATGCCTCCCTGGTAAAAGATAAGAAAAGAGCCTTTATTCCATACAGTTTCTATGTAGGCTATTTCCTTGTAAAAGACACCGCACATTCCAGGCAGGAAGCTCAAAACCAGTTAGATTAAATGATTTATACAGGAAGATACCGAAAACATGATCCCATGAACTTAGTGGCTCAACATTATGTTCAAGTAGTGTCTCATTGGCCATATTCACATGACAATTTTGAGGACGAAATCTTCACCAAAAATTCTTGAGATCGGGAGGAAGTATTACAAAGAAAAGAAAATCCAAGTTTAACCCAGTTTAAGTCCATGTCAATGGATGAGCAAGTGGAGTTGATAGAAAAAAATGTAGAAGAAGTTGTACAAGAACAAGGGGCAAATTTCGGACAAGTAACAAGAAGGGTTGAAGTAGAAATACTTATAGCATAAGCAGAGAGAATATTCCATGAGCACAACCAGAATCCAACAATTCAAGCATTAGGGCCACCAATAATAACCCCAATAGAGGTACATATGGGAGAAGAAGATAAAACACCCCTAAGAGAAACTCCACTTGGGGAAAGTAATGATCAACCAGATATAGAACAGGTACAAGTAGGGAAATCAGAGCCTGGATTGATAGTTGAAACTTTGACAAGGACACCAGGAAAAAACATATTGGCACCGGTAATTGCATATATGATAATAATTTATGATGATGACAACAAGGATATAGATAATTCAGTGGTCCCAATTATCAATGAGGCCAATACATAAATACGAGACACCCAACCATCCTAAGAATCGTAGCTTATGGATGCATCGATAGCCCGAAGTAAAACTAAGAACATCACCACTCCCCCATAACAAGGATCAAAACCTCAAAACATAGGAGAATACAATCCAGAGGATAGGGAAGAAGAACATGGCTCGAGAGATACCACCTCAGAAGGAAAGGACAATGAAGATGATAAAGGTCATGAAAAACAATCAGGAGAGGCTCAAGAAGATAAAAATGAAAGTAAAAGTGAACGGTCTAGTCTAGAGGAAAAGACCCTAGATAGAGAAGAAAATGAAGAAAATTTAGATGTTGGGGAAAATTTTGGAGATGAAACACTTAGAAGTGAGGGACATAAAGAACAAGTTAATGATAAGGAGACTCAAAGAACTACATTAGAGAATCCGAATTTGTCTACACCCGAAGGAATAACACCATCATCAATAACAACAACAACTAATTTGTTCGAAAGAAACACTGATACCAAGCAAACAAAAGAAATACCCACACATGGAGAGATAGAACCGAGTGGTGGTACAAGACAACCTTCTACAACCCTAGATCAAGAGCAGACAATAGGCAGAGATGAATAAAACACCAGTAACTGGATACCAACAACCAACAAAGGTAAGGAACCAACCCTTGAACATTTTCACACTCCAGGGAGTATAGGTAACGCTCTATCATGGGGTGATCAACAAATTCCATAACCTGTGGATGAAACAAAGGTAAGGAACCAACCCTTGAACATTTTCACACTCCAGGGAGTATAGGTAACGCTCTATCATGGGGTGATCAACAAATTCCATAACCTGTGGATGAAGTGGATGATGTCCAAGCTATAGCATATGACAGGAAGAGACAGAGGGTGGTCACAAGAACTAGCAAGAAGAGAAGACTCACTTTGGATAGTGTAGTAATAATTACTACAGAAGAAACCTTGGTTTATACCAAGTCGTCCAAAGTAAGTGAATTATTGGGACCTAGAATGGCCATTTCTAGTGCCACCATTGATAGAGAAAAAGAAGACTAGCAGGAGGTAGAGTCCATCGAGAGAGAAATTGTACATGTTAGGTACCAGGTTGAATACTACAGGGACGCCACTCAGGCGATTATTTTCATGAGAGATGAGTTCCAAGAAGGACACAATCAATTTAAGATAGAAAGGGATATATTTATAGCCCAAGTTGTAAGCTACTAGGAAGATACTTTGCTAGGGTTGATAGTGCACAAAGATATGATGAGATGGTCCGAAAGGTCACACAAGACTTTGGCTCAGACTGAGTATATCAGGGAAATCTAGAAGGGTCGAGTTGAGGAGGAACATGGCATAATAACACTTACCAATGATGGCATAGTGAGATTATAGAAAGTGGAAAAGTATTGGACACGGCTGGTGGTGGAACCGCAACAAAGGATGCAGGATAGGTGGGAAGAGTTCCTTAAGAATTGGGAAGAGATAAACCAGAAAATGAAGGATATTTAACTTCCCGAGTTTGGTATGCTTAAAGACTTCGTATACATAAACAATATAATCAAGAAACTTGTGGAGAAGAATAGGAAGTTTGAATCCGATATTCTCGAAATTACAACTTTGGAAAGAGGACAAGTGAGAAATGTTTTCAACGATCCGATAGGAGCATCAATACTCTTGCAGTACCTGAGTTCCAAGATGGAGCGATTCAAACACCGGGTGATGGAGATGAAAGATGAGCTCAGTGCACCGATGGAGCAACATCAATTCCATTACCTCTATACTTGTGAAGATCTTTTCATCCAGTGGTTTGAATATGACAAAGAAAATCTGTTGAGATGACTGAAATATCATTGGAAGAATACACGTGGATTAGTCCACTCTTCTATTTGTTTTCTTTACTTTAAGTGAACTTTAAGCTATTTTTAGTATATTTGTTTTTATAAATAAAGATATTGACCTCGTTTTTAAAGGTCAATGGTTTTTGTAAGAACTGGATAGTTACATTGAAAATTGTTTTGAAGTTTGATAAATTAAGAAGCTCAGACGGAGCTAGAGACAATTTTTTCCAAGTTTGTGGATGAAAACTTGATCTATGGATGATTTTTCATCTTTTTATCAGCTACAATCCTTTCAATATTATCATGATCAATTTGAGTTATCTTAGATGATTATAGTTGTTGAGTGAATGTTGGTTATAATTCAATGGTATTTTAATGCATTACATGCGAACAATATGTAAAATTAATTCTAGCTTATTTGTCCTTATATGTGATTTTGTGCATACTACTTCTTTCTTTTCTTAGACAATATATGTCACTTGATCAATGGTAGTATTATTACTAA
Source organism: Picea abies (assembly GCA_900067695.1). NCBI lineage: Eukaryota > Viridiplantae > Streptophyta > Pinopsida > Pinales > Pinaceae > Picea > Picea abies. The sequence continues at coordinate 1,808 of CBVK0100603203.1, read as the reverse complement.
TGTTGGTTAGGCCTAGGTATTGTTTACACACCATTGGTTGAAGGTTATCCTACGCTCGATTTTCTTCATAATTTAATCATTTAAATTATTTATATTTCTTGCATGCTTGAATAGTAAATAATTAAGCCTAAAAAAGAGATACACAGTTAGAAAGGAAACTTTCCTAGAACCAATTAAGGCCCGTTGAAACTCGTCGTACTAACAATCTGGAGAATCATGCTACACCAAATAGAGAAGAGTCTAATTGGGCCTCGTCTCTGGGCGCGATTCATACTATTGATTTGAAGGGAATTTATACCCCCCAACACAATCCATGGATTAGACCGGTTTATGTTTTTTATCCTTTACCAACTCACCAAATTAACCAATTTCCAACTATATGAATGTTTTGGTAACCACTATCTAGATTATTGTTGCAGATTGAAATATGTTAATATGATTCCTTACCCATTCTTCTACTGAATCTGGTGCAACATACTTGTAGCTAGTTATTTAGATAACAAGAAAGGATTTCTTAATCCCTAACCTCCATTTTCTTTTGGCAAAGCTCACTTTTTCCAAGATGCTAAGACAAATCCATTTTTTCCTTGATCCCCTAACAAGATGAAACTTTTACATAACCTTCTAATCCTTTCCAAAACTCCCTTTGGAATCTAAGTAAGTGACATACAGTAAACTAGAACTACTTCTAGTACATCTTTCACAAGTACAAGGTGACTCCCTCTAGTTAATAATCGGTTACACCATGAATTCAAAATTTTCTCCACTTTGCCTATCAACCATTGCTAGTCACATTTTTTTATACATATTTGGATTTAGTTGAATTCCTAAATATTTCAGACCAATATCGAGAACCACCAAATTGCAGGGAAATAGTTGAGTTAAATAGATATTTTCCATCTCTGAGATACCCCAAATAAATATCGTTGATTTGTCCATATTAATTTTGAGGCCTATATCCATACAAAAGAGCTCCATGATTTATTTAAGTTTCTCGACCACCCTTCTTGACTCTTCACAGGGAATTAAGATATCATCGATGAATAGTGGATGAGTTGTATTGTAGTAAATTCCAATATTGAATCCCTTTGAAACTACCAACATCATAGGCCTCTTTTATTAGCTTGCTCAAGCCTTAAACTACTAAAATGAAGAGTAGTGGGGATATGGGGCATCGCTTCCTTAGGCCTCTTTCTAGCTTGAATAAAGGGGGTGTTGCTCCATTAATGATAATGGAAAAATATGTAGATGCAATGCAATTCATTACCCATACTACAAATTGATGACGAAATCCCAAGTGGATGAGAATTAGTCTTAGTTACAACCAACTCACACTATCATATGCGGTCCATTTTGACCACCAAATCTCTTTGGTTATTTACCTTTATTAAGTGTAAACTTTCTTGGGCAATGTAATGAACCTCATAATACCATAAAAAAAAAAAATTGTTCACACAATTTACTTGGCAGAAAAGAGATCCCTTAGTGATAACAATTCTATTATAAAACTTTGTTATAGAACTTTAACATAAAACTTTACTATATAACTCCTAAATTCTCCTTACCACATGATGTTTGAAGTATATCATCGTGTCTTACCTTAAGTGGGAAGGTTATAATGGAAAGCCCCGAGGCTTTAGTAAAAACAAAAACCTTTATGCGTAGGGACTAAGTGAACAATGTAAACTTAATGATCCATATTGCACTCACCTTTTTTGCATAAGGTCTCCATACTCACGCACAAGTTTTATCGAAACCTTACTCCTAGGGAAATCTATTTGGTTCCTACCAACATAGCCAAGGGTCGG
>CBVK0100603202.1:0-16974 GCA_900067695.1 Picea abies | reverse complement strand
ACCCAACATGTACCTCAACCAAAATCCCTCATCAATTTCATCATCCAAATTTTACTTGTAACTTTGTAATAGATCTGGTGTATATGATCACATCCCTGCAAACCTTCCTTAACTTTAACAACAAGAGACTAGCATTTTCATCAAACTTTACTTTAGTCTCACATGACTAGTTTTGGATTAGTCAACAACCCTAACTTGAAATAATCATAACTATGTACATGTAATGAATAAAGCTATGAAAATAGTACACAATGTTCTTCGGTGTGTTTTATGCAATTCCTCCAGGTGTCACGACTTGGAACCTCTCAGAAAAGGCGTTATAGCAGAAATGGCATACCTTGTTGAATTCTGGATTATTCTAGAGAGCGAACTTGTAGAGCGTACCCCGAACAAAATATTTGTTGTATGGATCTGGAAATTGTACATAGAATAATAAAGAATGTAATCTAACCAACACATTTGGTCTTACCTAATTTGGATCTGTTATGAAGAAGTTATGACATTTTTATCCAAAACCCCTGTTCTAGACTAGTTTCAGGACTAGCCACAAACCCTATTTTCCATAGAGTGTAACTGCAAAAATACAATGACCCACAAGCTGAAATTTATACCACAGCTACTTGGATATGTTTCCTCAAAGGCCTCCCAATTTCATGGTCTGAAACATTCTAGAAAAAAAGTTATCGTGAAAATGATGAGATGACCTGTACATAACATACCTTAGAAAGCATGATCAAAAATTTTTATCCTCCCTTGAATTTCGACCTTCTTTACTTCACCTTCCATCTGAAATTCGGCTTAGATATCCTTTGGTTACCTCAATCACCTATAGATATTCAATATTCTCAAGTGCAATTAAAGTGAGTGAGCCTTGCCTCTTATTTATACTTTCATGTAGCTTCCTCAAGGGGTTACCTTTTAACCATCTTAACCCACTTTCCTTATCTTAGGGTTAATTCACTTCTAACCACTTGTCAACTTAGTAATTTATCCATTAAATTTATTATTTAAATAATTTATTTTGTATTCAATTTGATTTATAGTACACTCACCACTTCACTTTATTATTTACTTTCTAAAATCTCTTAAACCACTTTGACTACTTTGACCTTTTGGGGCTTCTAGATGACTCATGAGGGTTCTCCAACTTCACATGGCCATAACTCTCTAACCGTGAGGATTTATGTGACATTCCACATACCACTGGAAATGGCATGACATGTACTATCCATATAGAATATTCTTACCCGAAAATATATCAAAATTCATACCATTATCTATGAAACAAATGTGCGTTCATTACCCAAACCTTTCTCCAACTTCACATGGCCATAACTCTCTAAGCGTGAGGAGTTATGTGGCGTTCCACATACCACCAGAAATGACATGACATGTACTATCCATCTGGAATAGTCTTACCTTAAAATATGTCAAAAATCATACCATTATCCATCAAACAAACTTGGGTCCATTACCCAAACCATTGTGCTACCAGACTTTCTTCAAGGGTTGACATCAATGACAACCAACAATCCATACCAACTGTCCATCAACCTAAGCCAAATGTCTGACACATGTGATCAGATGTGTGATTACCTTGTTGATATTTAAATGTGCTTGAAATCTCCACACAATAGATGGTATTCATATTTATTCAACATTTAGGAACTATAGGATTTGAATTACAACTAATAAAGGGTGATCATATGTCATTCAAGTTTATACTATGTGACTTATGGTTATTGTATTCAACTTCTTCCAAATTTAATCCTATATGGGTTTTGAGAAATCCACCTTTATCACCTGTTTTTGTTGGTCTTTTACTTTATACAAAGAAATGCATAACAATATGTTGATAATTATTTTTACCATGTACAATAATGTTTAGCATAATAATTAAAGTTGTTGCGCCACGAATAATGAATAGTTTCTATTGCACATGGAATTTTACCATCAAGAATGGTTATGTTAATGACTAATTTCGCACACCAATTAAGCTTACACTTGGTTACTCAAGTGATTGGATGTCTACTGCATAATGAAATCCAAAAAAAAATGATTGTGTTAATTATTACTTCTTGCGCAATAAAGAAATTATTTTAAGAAATGTATTTATTGATGTTATACTTTCATGCGCCATGGAATACGAATTGAATTTGAAGTTGACTTTACTTGAGCCTTTGAATTTATTAATGGATGATGGATTAACAACTTTACTTGCGCCATTGAATTTTTTTATGAATGATGGATTAACAACCTTTACTTGTGCCATTAAAATGTTAATGTATGATTAATTGATAACTAGATTACTGATACGCCATTGATTATTGATGTTGCCGATTGAAATAGAATTGGTTACCATCGCACCTATAATTATTGATGAGGTATGATTGATTTTTAACTGTATTCTCGAGCGCCTTGTGGATTAAAGTCGATATCTCATGCGTCATTTAATTGTTGATGAGTACATGATTAAGTGATTGGGATTTGCACCTCAAATATAACTGATAATTGATTTTGTGCCTTGGTTTTATTATGGTATAGTATGTGTTATGTGAATGATTACCCTTGCACATTGATCAATTTATATTTAGGATTTATGGATTGATGACATCGATAATCGTAGAATCTGTTGATTTAGCTAGTTTCTTGGATTGATTATGTTAGTGGGATGTATACACCTCCTTGTTCCTAAGAACAGTTGCCAACCATGAGACCTTAAATGGTTAAAATCAATTGGAACCTGGGCTTGAGAGTTTCTTATGTGTCTTGGAGGTCCTAACCTTGTAGGGTAGGATGGGCAGGTAGTCATTTATATCCTTTTTTTGGTTGAATGTTGTTGTAATTTTCTTCAAGCTTTCAAGATGTGCTAATATGCTGATCTATTTTTGTTTATGTATCGCTACCCTTCGTTGATGCGTTGATTGTGTTGTTATCTATTTCAATGATGAGTAACGGGTGATGTTGTTACCTTGTGTCATTATTCATTTATGATTCGTACTGTTTATGCATCATCATTTAATTGTATGAATGCAACGTTTATGGGATTCTATTTATGTGTGTTAATTCGTCGATATATAAATCGTTATTCATGGAAATAATGTTTCGTCTTTATGCCGCGGATGATTGATATTGTGTTAGTATTGTTTCATTAATATATTGGATGATGCGTCAATGATGTTATTATTAATTGTGATGTATATTTTATAACGAAAACAATTTTTTTTTACCTAATGTACATCACTTTTGTTGTCATAACGATGGGGCCATTACATGTGGTATAAGAGAAGGTTCAACTTGCGACTTGGGATCATTACACCTTCCTCTGTATAAACACTTGATTATAATTTATCACTAATTAATTTGAGTCTTATTCTTGCAGGTAGTCATGGTTAGGGGACGCTGCAGAGGCAGACGACATGGTGCTAGGGGAGGAGGCACGACACCTTCGGTAGCATCCATGCCAGAGGGGTCTAACCCCCAAGGAGAAGAACAAGTCATTGGACATGAACAAATTGATGTGGGGGATTTGGTTGGGTTGATGAGGTCCTTCCAGAGGATGTCAGAGGCCTTGATTAGCCGTCTGGGTAGATATGAGGTCAGGGCGCCAGTACCCCCCGAGGGTCCACCACGCGCCCCAATCGGTACTGGTAGCATTCACCGAGAAATTGAGAAGGTCAATTTTCCTGAGTTTTTCGGTGCCACGGACGACGCAGTCGCCGAGGCATGGTTGGAGAACATGGCGATGTGCTTTGCACTTCGTGACTATACCTTGAACATGAAAGTTCACATGGCGGTCTTTCAACTGAAGGGGAGAACTCTTCTATGGTGGAAGATGCTTCTGCCACAACTGAACATAGCCGTCGAAGACGTGTCATGGGAACTATTTGAGGAACGGTTTTGGAAGATGTATTTTTCTGAGGAATTCATTGAATGTCATCTCAATGAGTTCAATGCCTTATGACAGGGCGCTTGTACGGTGCTCGAGTATGAGGCCTGTTTCATGGAGCTTCTTAGGTATGATCCACATCTAAACACCGAGAAGCTTAAGGTCAACAAGTTCGTGTTCGACCTTGACATCAACATTCATGTGAAAGTGAGGATATCATTGCCTCAGATGTTGCACGATGTTGTCCAGAAGACCCTCATAGCCGAGGAAGAGCTCATCAGCGAGGGTCAGATCAGGACTCCGGTGAGACCAACGGGAGAAGTGACATTTGGTGCACAACAACATCAGAAACTAGCTAGACATCCATTGGGGTATCGAGGCACTCCGAGAGGATCCACATTCATGACACCACGACAACCGATGCCTCAACAACAACATCGTCCTCCACAATAATAACAGTTCAGGCCTGTTCAAAAAAACAGACCAGGGTTCCAGGATGGTTGGTCATCAGCTTCTACTTCGGGGACCAGGAGTATTGGGCTGAAGACTGGATGATGGACATGTGGAGAGCCACATTACCAGCGTGACTTCTTGGCTGAGAGGGCTAGAGCAGTCGGGTCATTCGAACACACTACCATATAAGATTTGGGCAAGGTCCACCCGATTCATGCAATGATGAATAACCGCTAGGCCGAGCACCAATCTACTATGCTCGAGACGTCATGTACCATCACTGACCAAACCTTTATTATTTTGATAAATCCAGGTGCTACATAGAGATTTATTTCTGGTGCAATGTTAAAGATAATTAAGGTAAAGGAAATCGGACAAGACAAGTTTAGGTACATGGAAATGGCTTCTAGAGCCAAGAAGAAGGTTGGAGGAAAGGTTATAGGCTATAGCCTTAACCTGGGAGATTTTTCACAAAGGGAAACTTGTACATCACGATCTTAGGATCTTATGACGTCGTAATAAATATGGACTGGTTGGAATCACATGAGGTGATACTCAACTGTAAAATGAAACAATTAAGTTTTACTGATGATGAGGGACAGAGATGAGTGATTGTAGGAAGGAACAAGGGAGTTTCCCTAAGGTTCATCTCTTCCCTACAACTACAAAAGAGAATGCACAAGGGATGAAAGATATATGCAATACTTGCGTTGAAGGAAAAGGGCATGGCGGAAGGGCTAGAAAACCTTCCGGGAGTACAAGAGTTTGCAGACATATTCCCAGAGGAGTTACCAGGGTTGCTGCCTAAGAGGGAATTGGAATTTACCATCGAATTGAAACTTGGAACTGAATCGATAGAAATAATTCCTTATCGGATGTTGACCCCTAAGTTGCAGGAGTTGAAAATGCAATTGAAGGAGTTGTTGAACCTAGGAATTATACGTCTGAGTGCGTCACCTTGGGGTGCACCTATTATTTTCATCTGGAAGAAGGATGGGTTGTGGAGACTCTGCATTGGCTACAATCAATTGAACAAGGAAATGACCAAGAACCAATATCCGTTGGCAAGAATATAAAATTTGTTTGATCAAATGAAGGACGTGATGGTGTTTTCGAAGATCAACTTGAGATCATAGTATCACCATTTACGAATTAAGGAGGAATACGTTCCTAAGATCACATTCAATATGAGGTTTGGACATTACGAGTTTACCGTGTTACCGTTTGGACTAACAAACGCCCCAGGGGTATTCATGAGCTTGATGAACGGGGTGTTCTGCGAATACTTGGACAAGTTTTTTAATGTATTCATTGACGATATTTTGATATATTCTTGGATGGTGGAAGAACATGATGAACATTTGATCTTGGTACTACAGTATTTATGAGAGAACAAATTATATGGGAAACTGTTGAAATTCTCTTTTTATCAATCTAGGATTCATTATTTAGGGCATGTTATCTCTGGCGAAGGTATCACTGTGGATCCAAAAAAGGTGAAGGATATTATGGAATGGCCTACGTTGATGAATGTTCTGGAAGTATGTAGCTTCATGGGTTTAGCATGATATTATAGATGGTTCATCGAAGGTTTTTTGAAGATAGAAAATCCAATTATGGAATTGCATAAGAAAAACAAGAAGTTTGTATTGACCGAGAAATGCACGGAAGCATTTCGAAGGCTCAAGGAGCTGTTGACGACAACACCGATAATAAAAGTCCCTGACATGGACAAGGACTTCTTGGTATGCACAGACACATCCAAGGAATTCTTAGGTAGAGTCTTGATGCAAGACGATCGAGTGATCGCTTACATCTCAAGGAAGTTAATAAAGCATGAGGAGAACTATGGGACAAACGATTTGGAGTTGTTGGCGATTGTGTATGCCCTGAGAGTGTGGAGACACTACCTGATTGGAATAAATTTTGAACTAAAAGTGGACCACTGTGGTTTGTAACACATTTTTACACAAAGTGACTTGAACTCACGGCAAAGGCGTTGGTCGAAACTACTTAGCGAGTATGATTTTGAGATTAACTACATATAAGGAACAATGGACAGAGTGGAAGATGCATTGAGTCAGAGACCACACATATTTTCAGTGATACCTCTTCAGATGATTCTTTGTGAAAAGATTCTAACTATACAACGCGACGATGACTTGTATAAATAGGTTAAGGAATTTATCGGACAAGACACCATGTTGATACCAAAATTTGAGGGATTTACTGTGGACAACGACGGATTAATGGATATAATAGACATATTTACGTACCGCCCAACGACGAATTGAGAATTTTGATCTTAAACGAAGTTCTTAGAGCAGTGTACATGGATCATCCAGGAGTCACAAAGATGAGGGCATACCTTAAACCCTTATTCTTCTGGAAAGGAATGAAGGCGGACATAGTCAACTATGTGGTGATATGTCTAGAATGTCAGTAAGTGAAGGCTGAACATAGACATCCGGTATGATTACTACAACCACACTCTATTTCAAAATCGAAATGGGAGGTCATTTTGATGGACTTCATTGTTGGATCGTCGTTGACAACAAGGAGGCACGACTCGATTCTTGTGGTAGTCAACACTTTGACGAAGAGTGCACATTTTATCCCTATACATACGACGTATCAAGCGCCAGACATAGCTAGGGTTTTTATTAGCGAGATAGTGAGAATGCATGGCATTCCTAAGAAGATCATATCCAATTGAGGATAGATGTTTACATGACGATTTTGGACTAGTTTCCAAGAGGCCTTGGGAAACCAACTTAACTTTAGTACCGCATATCACCTGGAGACAGATGGGCAGACAAAAAGAATGAAACAAATATTGGAGGATATGCTAAGTATGTACGTGATGGACTAAAAAAAGCATTGGGAAGAGTTCTTGCCACTGGTAGAGTTTGCATACAACAACAACTATCAAAGAACCATTAAGATGGTGCCATTTGAGTTTCTGTACGGATGACCGCGTCGGAGGCCTTTGAGCTGGGATCAACTGGACAATAGGGTCTTGGTAGGACCATAAATGATCCAAGAAATGGAAGAACAAATGAAAATGATAAGACAAAGGATAAAGGAAGCACATGATCGACAAAAGAGTTATGCCGGTGTGCATCGTGTTGACCGTAGTTATGAAGTTGGTGATCGAGTCTTCTTGCGGGTGAAACCGCACAAGAGTTAGATCAAGTTTGGAATGGGTGATAAAATCTCTCCTAGGTTCATGGGACCTTTTGAGGTTGTGGAAAAGAAGGGGCCCATGGCCTATTGACTAGCCTTGCACAATGTTTTTCATGTATCTGCTTTGAGACATTATGTTAGCGATCCTACAAATGTGATTGACATGAGTTCCTTGCAAGTATCAGATGAGGGTGCGCTCACGGTGGAGCCAATCCACATTCTGGACCATCGCATTCGACAACTACAACGTCGAACATTCAATCAGGTCAAGGTCCAGTGGGAAAATTATAGTCCACACTCGACTACCTGGAAGGACGCATATGATATGCGCCAACAATTTCCATTTTTGTTTAATAGATAGACATTTAAATATTTTCAGATACTTTATTTACTGCACTTACATACTATGAAATTTCGGGACAAAGTTTAAAACAAGAGGGGGTGTGTGTAACATCCCCCTCTTGCGTGCACATGATTTGAATTATTCTTTGAGGACACTTGCGTGCAAGTGATCCGGTTCAGTATATGATTGTCTATTTCGCTTATGGATTCTGATGATGATGTTGTGGATGTGATGTTATGTTATTTTGATATCTATGTGTAGACAGGTGCTATTGATGAATTTCTCCTGAGTGTGGAGGACACTTGACAGATTGAGGACGTCGATGGCATCAGTGGATCTCCTTGGACTCCGAATCGAGTCAGGGAGTGGACTGTATATGGTTTGGGTATTTCTGTTTATGCACATGTGACATATGATTGAGTATATTATGATGTTGTTTATGGATCATTGACATGTTTCATTGATGGATGCAGGTTGATGATTGCTTGCTAATAAGAATCACATTAGGAGTAAAGGGGCCATGCACACCAACCAGATATATTGAGGGAGAGGTGTGGAAACAACCCTGCCACAATCTACTAGCACTCCTTCCATGGCTCGAATTGCAGGTTAATGATTACCTAGTTCGAGAGATCCACAATGTTGCGAGGGAAGACTGAGACAGTCGCTCACGAAGATTCTAAAGGGCACACAATAAGGCATGGTCCTTATTCATTAAAGGCCATTAGTCTCCCACAAGGCCTCCTAATGGAGTATTGATTCCAAGGGTTGGATGTCTACCAAAATTAGTCAAAGGTGAGTGGCACCCTTGGAACACGTAGTGATTCTTGAAGGGCACGTCGCATAAATAAAACATGAATAAAGGCAAGTGGCACCCTTGGAGCACATAATGTGTCTTGAAGGGAACACCACGATTTTTAACACAGGTGAGTCAATGAACCTAGGTGCCTAGAAAACAATATTTTATTTTGACGTGGTTAGCCTTAAAATAAATGTTGTATGATAAAATTTTATCAATTATAAAATTCCCTTAAAATCGTTGAGCCTAGTTGAAATTAAAGCCTAGTTCTAAATAAGGTAAGAAGACTAAAAACTAATTAATCAATTAATAAAAGGGGGATGGAGAAAAATCAAGTTAATAATTTAAAAGAGAAATAATTTATCTAAGAATTAATTACTATTTATGTGCAAGACATGCTAATTTGGAACTTAGACAAAAAGGGGAAATGAATGCAAAAACGAATGTGGAAACATAGAAGGGAATCTAGTGTAGAGAAATTTCCTAAATAAAACTAAACTAAGTTTTAAGAAAGGCATTAGTAATTAAAGGAAATTGAGGGAATAAAGGGACAACATGGAGCGCTTTTAGGATGGGTGAGGGAATCTGACATTTAACTAAATTAAATAAAAATAATTTTGCAACTAAGGGATAAGGTGACAAGTGTACGGGGGAGAGTATTTCCAAATTAATTTTTAATGAAAAGAATTTAACATGCGATTGGAAAGTGGTCACTAAGAGAACTCTATAAAAGTAATGGTAGAGAAGAGGAATGGATAATGACTGGTATGTGTAAGGTTACGCTGCCATAATTTTTTGACTAATTTTTCTTGTGGGAGTTGGGATACCCAGCTTCAATAGGAAGTGGTATCTCTATTGTAGTTACTTCACACACACCTAGGATTTCTTCTTCCTAAGGTTTTTCCTTGTTTATTAGTCATAATTAGTCATTATCTAGTCTCCTATATTTTAGGGGAGAATATCCCACCTGGATAATATTCTCTTTCAGTTGACACTTTAGTTTGACTAGTTGAGTTGAGTTTAGATGTTGCATTGGTTTTGTCACCATGCAACATTGGGATCATCACCATGCTAATGAAAAATTTCCTTGGGATCATCACCAGACTAGTGCATTACCCTTGATTCCTTGATCTACTCCTCACTACTCTCTGTTCAGTCAGTTAACTGAAGACTAGTTGACTAGTTAACTCAGCTAGGTGGCAGTTCACTCTCGTAACTGCTTGAGAGACTAGACTAGGTGGAAGTTCACTCCTGTAACTGCTGGTGTGTGCCCATACCACTCTAGACCACCACTATGGTGCATTGGTTCTACTCCAGTGCACATTGATTGAGTTATACAGAGTATATCACGTGTAAATTATTCATTATTCATAACAGTTAATGAAAATTCTTCTATTATTTCTCTCCTTCTTCTTCTTTCTCAAGTTTTCTCTGCAAATGTGTGTAGTATTTTCTATATATATATATATATATATTCTGTGAAATTTCAACACATTTACATGGTATCAGAGCCGATGCACTGCTAAGCAAAAGCTACACCAAAATGTTTTGCAGGTACAAAAGATTGAAGACAGCGAAAAGATGGATTTCCAAAAAGAATTCATTATTACACCTTACAACTAATTTGCATGGAAGAAGAGAATAATGATTCATATCTGAACCAGAGGATTCTACAAGTTAACCTTGAATACAAATACAAAACTGACATCAACCATAGAAAAATCCAATTATTTAAATTGCATGGATGAAGCACTCGAAACAATTTGCAGTCTTATTTCTCCCGATCTCCTTTTTCACATATCTTCCTGTAAGACTCCCAATGAAGCCTATACCAACTTGGAAGGGATATTTGGAAAACACGATGAGATGAGGGGACACATGCTGGAGGTGGAGCTTCTCACATTGGATCCAAAAATCTTCGACAACATCCAAGATTTCTTTACAAAATTCAAGGATTTACTGTTGCAACTCAAATCTTGCGGGGTTGATAAATCGAAGGAGGAGAAACAAATGGTTCTCACCATTCTCTCCAATATTGGTCCTAAATTATCTGTATTCATGTCCACATTCCATTTTGTCAGATTCGCCTTTGGAGCCACCTGGAAGATGCGTTCTCTTGAGTACTTTATCGAATCCCTAACACAAGAGTAAACCAAGCTCATCAACATGGGAAAACTCAAAGGCCAAAGGTCGCATGCACTTACTATTAAATATGGAAGCCATAAATATCATAAATCTAAAGATAAAGAAAAAAGGAAATCTCATGCACATCTGAAGAAGGAAGGGTACACAAAACCCTTCACCGATGCCTCTGGATCCAAAGGGGAAAATGGAAGAAAAGGGGAGAAATGCACGTACTGTCACAAAGGATTCCATCCATAATCCACATGAATGAAAAATAAAATGGATCTAATGTCTCAAATACTTTATAAAAACAAACTTGGATATCGCATCCCCAAGGGTGCCAAGAAGAAGAAGCCAAAAGATCTGAATCCCAAGAAAAGAAATTCTAGCCATGCCTTGATTGCCATCAAATCCTCTCCCAATGCTTGGACAGTAGATTCAGGAGCATCACATCACATGGATGCAAAAAAATCAATATATTCTTCATTGGATTCATGCAAAGGTCTTCCTATTCTTATGGGGGACAACTCTTCTGTCGAAGTCACCGACAAAGGATGGATTGAACTCACCAACGAAAGATTTGAGAATGTGTTGCACATTCCCAAACTTTCCATCAACCTTTTCTCCATGTATCAGATGACGAATTTAGGCACTGGAAATAAATTCATATTCACACCAAATGTCGTGGACATCTACGACATGCAAACCAACTCCAGGGTTGCTACCGGTGAGGTAAATCATCAATGTAGATTGTATACTTTTTCTGAATTCATTGAACCTGATTCTGCTTTACTGCTTACTTAGGCTGATGAATGTACTAGGATATGTGATCCAAGTGGATATCAATAGCCACCCACCTTTTCCAACTGGCTCAAAACAGTTTTTTGACAATTTTGTCAATTTACTATTTTTAGTAGTTTTAACTTTCGGGGCCATTTTGAGGGCCTAAATGAAGGTTTTTAGGGATAGAGATTCTAAGTGATGGAAAAAGGTATGATTGAGCCCCAAAAATGAATCTCTTCGAAGATACATTTCCAACGGGCTATCATACACCTAAAACGGAGATCGTATGCAAGAGTTACGACCCCAAGAAGTTGATGTACTAACTTACCCAGACGGGGCCCACATGACTTTTGGTGCTTCATCTCCTAGGGTTAGGTTTTTGGATGTCTAGGGTTTTTGGAATTCCTTTTTATTGTAAAAAATGCCTTCATAACCTCATTGTAATAATATTCTTGCGAATGACCACAACCGTCACATCTCTTCTCAGAGATAAGCCGCCACCATTTCAACAAGCTTGTTTCCGCTACATTTTACAGTTTCAACTTATTTCCTTATTGAATAGAAAAGAAATTTTATTATATCTCTGTTATTTTGTGTTAAGAAACTGTTAATAATCTGTAGTCATTTCATTCTACTAATAAAATCTGGATCAGTGGTATTAGAGTGGTTTGCTCCTTGTCGTCTTAATGCATGTCCCCAATGAGGTCGGAGTACAAAGAGTTGGGTCTCGAGCTTGTTTCTCTGGAGGAAAAAAGATATTGCACACCCAAGCGACCTCTCATGGTAGGAGAAAAGAAAGATGATGGGACATGATATCCTTTCAAAATTTTGATTGAAGAATCCCTCATGCAACAAAGGAACGAGATGATGGATAGTTTCGCACAAATCCTTCGGCGGCTACCAACAAGCGACGCATCTTCTTTGAGCAGAGGTGCCACCCCCTTCAAGGTACAAACAAACTTTGATATAATTCCTATATTTGAAGTTCAGATAGACACGTATGCTATATACAAGTGGTTGAATCTACTAGAAGGGTATTTTTATGCCCATAACTTTTCAAATAGAGAAAATATTACTTTTGCACTCCTCAAAGCTGTTCCCCATGTCAAATATTGGTGGGAATTTTTTTTTGAGAAAAAGGAAACAAAGGAACCCTCATTATTTACAGTCATGACCACCTAGGAATCCTTCATGGATGCTATTAAGGAACAATAATACCCTGTCAAAAGTTATGACGACTTGTATACCAAATGGACCACACTGCGGCAAGAAAGAGACCAAGCAGTGCCAGATTTCAAAAATATCTTTCATACCTTGTGCACCAAGATGGGTATCAAAGATTCAGAGTGACATATGGTCCTTAAGTATTGTGGCGCTCTGCATAGATACATCCAAACCAAAATGGAATTTTTGGACATCTCATCCTTGGGCATGGCCTACCGATATGTCATCAAAATCGAGCAGAAGCTCAACCAAAAGACACAGCAATTTGGGCCTGAGAACCCCGGACAACAAAAGCCAGGAAAGGGCAACCCCAAACCACAGAACAAAGGACATAGAAAATATGGACAATATCAGGACAACCAGTCCAAGCCGCAAGCAAATAAGGACACCGGAAAGACAAAGAAAGATACCGGGAAGTGGTGTGACTTCCATAAGAGCCCTTAGCATAACACTACTCACTACCGCTCAAAGAAATCACTGGTGGTCGAAGTAAAAGCCTCTGAATCAGATGCAGGTTCAGACTCTGAGCCAGAACTAGAAAGGGGAATATAGATCATTGACGCAAAACCCAGTGCCACCGTTTCTACCACCAATCTCCAGCCTGGTGAACCAGATGAGCCAGAAGAAGGAGAACACATCTTCCATTCACAGATGTGGGTAAAAGGCACCCTGCTACACTTCATCGTGGATAGCGATAGCCATAAGAACCTCATCTTAGCAGAGGTTGTCAAGCGGCTAGCCCTACCGACAACACCGCACTCATAAACCTACACCATTGGATGGCTCCGCCAAGGAAGCGATCTCCACGTCAGCCAACAATGCCGATTGTCGTACGAAATCAAGCCCTTCAAAGACGAGTTATTGTGTGATGTTTCTCCTCTCGAAGTTTGTGATGTTCTTTTGGTCCAACCTTATTTATGGAAACATCATGTTGTATATGAGTCTAGGCCTTGTAGTGTTATTATTAATTTGAACAAGAAATTGTACAGGATACCCGAGGCAGTCCCACCTAGTGCTATTTCCTTGATCTCTGCTAAGAAATGCAGGAAGGTCATCTCTCAGATGGGGAAGTTTGTCTTCTTCATAATTCATTCTCATAATAAGAGAAATATCACAGCCACATCCAGGGTCTCTGCGGCCGACCTCTCCACATAGTAGAAGCAAGTAGATAAGGTCGTGGAAGAATACTCAGATATCTTCTCCTCACCTACCGGGGTACCTATGCACTTCCAAGTCAAGCACCCCATCGATCTTACCCCTGATGCACCACTGCCCAATGGGCCAGTCTATCGCCTCTCTCTTTTAGAGAATGAGGAGATCAAGTGACAGATCCAAGAATTTCTCCACAAGGGGCACATCTATCCGAGCTCATCACCTTGCGGGATCCCAATCATGCTGGTATAGAAGAAATATGGAACTTGACGACTCTGCATTGATTACCAAGCTCTGAATAAAATCACAGTCAGAAATTGGTACTTGATTCCCTGAATCGACGACCTCCTTGATCAACTCACGGGGGCAAACCTTCCGCCAGTGGAGACATTACATTCTTGGGAAGGAAACAATCATCCACACTGAACATAAGTCACTACATTTCATACAGACACAAGGAAAATTGTAGAATGATCGCCATCAAAAGTGGTCCACATACTTGCAACAATTCCACCTCAACATCAAGTATAAAACATGAAGCACTAATCGCGTTGTTGATTGCCTCAGAAGACCGCCAGTCATGACACTCACCATGGTGCTAGACTCCTGCGGCCATGAGACCTTTGGATGGCCCCAACTCTATGAGACCGACCTGGACTTTTCCACCACCTACCAAATGTTGGGTGCAAAATAAGTTGTCGATAATTTCCATCTTCAGGATGGGTTGTTATGTCATCTGGGCCATATCTGTGTTCCATGAATCGAGCGAGTGAAGCTG
Organism: Picea abies; assembly: GCA_900067695.1. NCBI lineage: Eukaryota > Viridiplantae > Streptophyta > Pinopsida > Pinales > Pinaceae > Picea > Picea abies. The sequence goes on along the minus strand of CBVK0100603202.1, from coordinate 2,243 downwards.
ATCTAGGAAGCCCACTACAGTCGGGTGGCAGGACACTTCATCATTGAAAAGACAATGGAAATGCTACAAAAAAATTTCTACTGGCCGAAACTTCAACAGGAGGTCAACAAGTATATCAGGTCCTGCACTGCCTGCGCTATTTCCAATCCGACCACTAAGAAACATGGACTATACACCCCTCTCCCTACTCCTGATAGGCCATGGGAATCCATATCAATGGAATAGATATCGGGCCTCCCGTCCACTAAGAGGGGAAATGATTTTGTTTTTGTGGTTGTTTGATCCAGGTGGATATCGGTGGCCACCCACCTTTTTCGACTGGCTCAAAACAATTTTCTGGCAATTTTGGCAATTTACTATTTTTAGCAGGTTTTAACTTCCAGGGCCATTTTGAGGGCCTAAATGAAGGTTTTTTGAGATCGAGGTTCTCAATGACAGCTAAAGGCATTATTTATCCCCCAAAATTAATCTCCTCGATGATACCTTTCCAACGAGCTATCGCACGCCTAAAACAGAGATCGTATGCAAAAGTTACAACCCCGGGAAGTTGATGTACTAACTTACCCAAACAGGGCCCACATGACTTTTGGCGCTTCATCTCCTAGGGTTAGGTTTTTGGATGTATATGACTTTTGGCATTCTCGTCTATTGTAAAAAGGCCTCTAGAGCCTCATTTTAATCATCTTCTCACGAATGCGAGTAGCAGCCACATCTCTTCTCAGAGATAAGCTACCAGCGCCTTAGCTAGTTTATTTACATTCTATCTGTAAGCATATTTCAGTCATTTGTTATTAATGTAATGAAGTCTTATTTCCACTGCATCTCTGCATTTATGTGTGTTTCTGTATTTCATTGTGTTCCTGCATAAATCCGGATCATTAGTAGAAGATAATGCTACTGAATGTAAGTTTTTATGAGGTTGTAGCCATTTACATTTGAATGAATATAACAAAGGGATATGGACCCAATGTGTAGTGTATATATTGGTTATAGTTCCCCTATTATTTTATTTTTCCATGAATGAATGATTTATGCTATTGAGTATGTGAAACTGTGAATTATTTGGATAAGTTTCAATTACCTCTCTTCATTGGGTTCATGCAAGGTGTGCATACAATTTGCAAGGAGTGCATTGAAAGAGTTTGTTTCGGCTCATAAGCTCAGAAGAGATAGCGTGAAACTTCCATTTGAAAGGAGTAAAAGGGAATATTGCAAGTTGTGCGTATTTGCCCACAATAAGGTAAGTCTTGCATAAGAATCAGTTGAAAGGAGTGCACATATTCAAAGTTCGACGAAGTGTTGAAGTATCCCTCTCAGAAGTCAAAGGGTTATAGAAATAAATATCAAGAGAGATAGCGGGAAAAAATCTTCAAATTGAGTGAATATCTGAAGGTTTACAGAGTTATCGCCCAAGATCCATCCATTAGGAAGTGGATTCATTCTATGTCGTTAGATTTGGGTAAGGTGCATGAGATCTAATTCTGAGTGTACATAGGAGGAAGGAATTCATTGAAGTCCCAAAAATGCATCCTAGTCTTTTATCTAGGAGGAGGCCTGTGGAGGCAGTAAACCTTGCTAGGAGTTTCAATGTTAGAAGATATAAGGATCTGTGTCATGTGGATGACCAATGAAAATCTCTGAAGTCCAAATAGTGGAATGAAACATGGTCATTGAGTCAAGAGGACGTTTGGTGGAGGATTAGTTCCCTCGGAAGAGGAGGACCTCGGAGGGTGATCTTGATGAGCAATAGCGTGGAGTACAAATTGCCAAAGTTTTGAAGTGTCGAAACATATCTAGGTTGTTTTCCTCAAAAAACATGTGTCGAAAGATCTGATACTATAGAGGAAAGACACTCTAGAACAAAGTCACAAAGAGGACAAGAAGAACTCAATGCTAGGAACTCCCGAAGGCTAGAATTGTGAATTTGATCGTAACCATTGGTTGTTGGATATGTGAGAATTGTCAATTCTCGTGCAAGTTGTGTTTGTCAGTTTGGGTTTCGAAGGAATTGGTGACAATTGTAGTTGAAAGCTATCAAAGGCTTGAAGGTCAAAACATCGTCAACCATCAGATCGTGAGGACAGCTAGAGAATGGATTGAGATTCCGTCAGTTTGACATTCGATGCTTTGCAAGCATCATCTGTTAGAGAAAAGGGAAATTGTCGAAGGCCAAAGTGATGAAGATTTAGCACACTTTGGATTAATCCCTAGGTCATAGTCTAAGGTTAGTGGGAAAAGGGGCC
>CBVK0100603201.1:0-16975 GCA_900067695.1 Picea abies | reverse complement strand
TGCTTCGTAAGCCTATGAACCTCAGATTGACAAATTAAATGGTTGGGAAATTACTACAACGGAATTAAACGACAATATTTCTGCCTAACACTAGCTAGCGCCATTCCTGCCTATCTTTTGCACGGGGACTGTGCTACCCTGCGTCTGGACTTGTATTGTTGGCATTGCTCTTGGAAACTCTAGTACTTTCCACTCCTCAGGACACTCCTGGACCTCCATGTGGATGTCCTATGTCGTCACACAGTACTTCAGCTACAACCACTCCTTGGTTGGGTCCTTCTTTGCCTGTAACCACATGCTATGACGTAATGCATGGAAATTCACTATATGTCCATACTCCTAGACAGTTTCTGGTGAGATCCTCCATGTATCCGCCACGTTGTTTTGAATCTCTATTAAGTACTGTGCGAAAATGTCATTGTTGACTTTATTTACCTTGGGATCTATTGTGCTTCGCAGTGATGTGTAGAGCGTTGCGCCACATTTGCATGTCCTTGTCAGGAACATCGTATATGTCGGTTCATGCCACCCCATAAGTGCAATGAGGATGAGTAACCATGAGTAGTGGAACTCAGAGCCCCAGTCTTGCGCATCCTTACAATCTTCAAGGAATGAGTTGAGTAAATATGAGGCCCAATGCATTGAGCTCCCCTTTGCGCAACGAAACCATTTGTTGGTTTCTTCTTCATCCTGGTTATCATTCTTGGGCTGACCCAAGTTCAGGTCCTGCTTTGGGTTCCAACAAAACCTCCATAAAACTATCGGCCCTCCTGGTAAACCTAAAGGCAACACAGCGCACAGGATGCACTGTGTAGTCTCACCTGAGTAGTTCTTATGGGTGGCTGCAATGCTCAGGTGCTTGAAGCCTGGGAATGAGTAGGGATCTTTGATTGTACTCTATGTGATCTTCATTCATTTACTAGCTCATACATCTAGATTTATTATATTTTCATTCTTACTCATGCATGTAAAATATCATATCTAACTAATTCATCCATTCATTTATCTAACATTTAATCATTAACAACCAAAGAGATACATAACATTCAATCACATAACGCAGGGTCTACCGTGGTTCACCCCCCTGGGCTACGTCCACAAAGATTTGTTTATTCCTCTCTTTCATTATCTTTTGTCTAAAGCTACAGTGTCGCACGCATTACAACTCTCCATCAAAATAGGTCGAGATCTTACAATGAGGCAGACTAGATCGCACCAGGCTCCTCAACCTGTGATCTAACCCTCAAAATCTACCTTCGTCCCTCTCCTAATATCAACATCTTAAAAAAATAGATCGGAGTAATAGTATGACAACACAACAACCAACATGAAATCCAACTCTAAACCTCAGAACAATAGAACTACCGACTGAGAATAATTGAACCTCCACCTAGACCTCCTAGGTACTTACTTATACCCATTTTTGGCTTACCAAACATTACATTCTCTTACCAAAACCCTAACCCTATCCTGGCTAGATCTTCTTGCATGCGTGCCTCGCATGCCTTCCTCTTCTGCATGCACATTTGTTTTCCACGTTCTACTTTTCCTGCATGTGCATCTTCCTTACACGTGTGTCTGCCTTGCACATGCTACTTCTTCTGCATGTGCATCTGCCTCCCGCGTCGTGCTTTTCCCTCAAATATGGTTTACACCCAACAAAGGTTACCCGAATCAAGTTGTAGGGAGGCTTCTCCAACGCCTTTGATTGCATGCTTGGAATCATCCCCAAGCACCACCTGAAGAAAATAAACAAATTTCGTCAGTTTGGAGAGAGAGTTTCTAAATCTGGTCATGTGCTTAGAAGAAGCATTATCAATGAGCCAAGTGTCACTCCCTTGAGTGATGGGTCCCATGAGTGATGAAACAAATACATATTATTCATCCTTTGATTTGTGTTCTCTAGCATCGGTTACATGTGCATGGTGCTTCTTCTTCTTTCCCTTTTCATGTTTGTGAGGACATTGTGACGCATAATGTCCCATCTTCTTGTAGGTGTAGCATCGAACCTTTGACACATCCTTCCTATGACATGGATTCGTAGGCTTCCTTGGTTTGCCTTCTTCCCTTTCCTTCCTCTTCTTCACTTGGGAAGAAAGGGCTTGATTTTCTTCATCCTTTGTTTTCTGTGACTTGGATATCAACCTGGATTCCTCTTGGGTGTAATTTCCCCATAGCTTGTCGAATTTGAGCAATCTTCTTCTGGCACATATCTTTTGAAAAACCGGGTCCCAAGGGGAGGTAAATCCATTTAGTGTGGTAGTCACAAGTTCAACATCTTCTACTAGATCTCCAATGGCTGTTAACTAGTCCTTGATCTGTGAGATCCCCATAAAATAGTTGGCTATTGTTTCTGACTTATTCATTGTCACATTTCTGAGTTGTTGCCTTAAAGTAAGATTTTGACTGGTATTCTTACTTTTGTAGAGTCTGGTTAGGGCATCAAAAATCTCCTTCTGTGAATTCATTTCTGATACATTAGGTATCAGATTATCCTTTATTGAATCTGTCAAGATCCTCTTAGCCTTGACCTCATTCTTTCTGAACTTCGCTTTTGCTTCTTCATCTTCAGGTTCTGGAAGAGTTTCTATTAGGTAATCCAATAGATCATTCTCTTCTATAATGAGGAGAAATTTGTGCTTCCAGGATATGAAGTTATATGCTCCATCCAATCTATCTTCAACTCTCATGTTGGTTGACATTTTCACTGGCAGAAACCCTAGCACTAGAAAAATTCTGAATTTTCCAAACTTCGCCAAATTGCAATCTGAGGGTTTCATGGGGTGCACTAGGGTAGGGCACACTGCTCTATGTAAAGAAAAATCCCAACGCTTTTGGCGTTAGTGCTCAGCGATCTTGACAAGGATTACTGCGCAACGGAAGCATGGTGGGCCCATAACCTGTTAGTGTTTCTTTACTTATAAAGAAGTAGTATTTTTTTACTTCTTTAACATTAACATATACTAAGCAATATCACCATAACATATACAAAATAACACAAGAGAATTATCCTGGGAAAACCTCAAATGGGGGAAAAACCCAACAACCTTTCTTAGATAGATTCAGTTGACAAAGTAAGTCCAGAACAGATAAACCCTAGCTCAAAGGCTAGTACAACCAGAAACACCACCACAGCTGTTGCAACAGCTCTATACCAAGATATCACACCTCCTCAAGGAGTAGCGCATAAGAGAGAGTACCAAAAGAATGAACAAGAATAAACTAAACCACTACAGCTGCTACGTCACCTTCTCCAAACTTGTGTCTTGCTTCTGGATGGATGAGAGAGTGTGAGTGTGTGAATAAATGAGCCACTAGGCTGACTTCTTCTCTAGAAAGGTGCCACTTCATTATTCTAATTCTTTTGGGCTGACTTCTCTTCTGGGGTGTTTCAACATCTTTCTAATGTATCTCTTGCTTCTGAAATCTTCTCTGCATCTAAGAAAAGTCATCTATGAGGGAAATATCCTCCTGCAGCTACCAAACATCAACACTTGTCAATCCCTACACTATCATATAATCATGATGAAAATGGGCATTGGTCATGGTCCACTTGGTCGAAAATCTATGCCATTACATCCTTCTTTTCCATACAAATGTCATGGCTGATTTGAACCCCATGCAATATATCTTAGGTCATTGACTCATCAATATAAAATTTTCATGTTAAATAGTCGCTCTCAAGGAATTTGGCCTAAAAATTTCAAATTCCAAAAGCAATAATGTTGTGTCCCTCACTAAAACCTTTTCTTATTTACCCATTGGTGTGGCCAAATGCCCCTCTTAATGAAGCACTCCTAGATGATCATATCTTCATCATCTCATTGGATGACCCCCAACTCTCTCACAATGACCATCTGCACATTGACCAATAAGCTTATCATTACCTCCTCCTCAATTGTGTTTTGTATCGTTCAGGGTGGATACTATTTTACGTTGATGCCTATGAATGAAGAGGAAAAATAGGTTACTAACCACTGCCACCATGGTGCTTGTGGTATCCACTTACCTAGGGTGGCTATTATACAAAAAATCCTCCATGTGAACTATGTTTTCCTTCCCTTTATCATGATGTGGTTAATCGATGCAAGAGTTGCCAATTTTTTGCTTCCAAAACAAGAGTTCCACCTACTCCTCTACATTTTGTAATAATTGTCATTCCCTTATACAAGTGGGGGATAGATTTTATGAATGTCACCCTCCATTTAGTAACAATCACAAGTACATCATTATGGCCATTAACTACTTCACTAAATGGGTAGAAGCAATTACTATGTTCAACAATGATTCATACACGACAACACCTTTCCTATTTAACTATGTCATCTCTTGCTTTGATATACCTTAACAATTGGTGTTTGACCACGACAAGTACACTGAGAATGAATTCATGCAATATTTTTCTTCATGATTAAGATTTAAACATGAGTTTTCCACTCCTTAATATCCTCAAGCGTACAATCCAAGTCAAGGTTGTTAACAAAGTTTTGAAAGCCATGATTTAGATGATGGTTAACAACTGTAAATACAACTAGAATTTAATGTTGTTATTGGTTGTCTGGGCCTACTGGACATGAATTAAAACTACCATGTGATTAACACCTTTTCAACTTATCTATGAAATCGAGGTAGTGCTCCCCGTTGAATGCGAGAACCTCCACCCCTTCACTTAGTAATCAACATTCTTCCTAACACAATTGTCATGAAACAACAAATAGTTCACTTCGAATGGTTATATGAGACTTGCCTCACTTCATTAAAATCCATCAAGGCCATGAAAAATCACAACAAGATCCATTACAATAGGCATGTCCAACCTCATTCCTTTCGCGAGGGATAACTTGTCCCTGTCTTTAATCATGCCAAAGAGAATCTAGGCATGGGAAAGTTTGAATCTTCATGGAATAACCCTTACATCATCATCCATTTTTTTAAATGGGGCAAATGAACTTTCCAATCAAGAAGAAACCCCTCAATAGGAATTACTTGAAGATATTCTATGTATGAGCAAACATTAGTCACACATGTAGTGTATATAGTTTATTTGTTTGTTTGTTTTTAATGGTATTTCATTTTGGTTTGTGACCTACATTTTCTTTCTCCATGCTTATTCATATGGTCTCTCCCACCTCTTATCATACTATCTTTGTTGATGGTACCAATTGTTGGACATAGAATTTAGACTCAGCCACTCCATTACAGTGGTGTCTACCTTCGCCCTATAACCAACATTCAAGTTGAATACGATGTAGTAATCAATGTACTTCTTGTTGCAGTTTCCCTTCACATACATCGTCTTTGGGTCCATCTATATTCCTAGATGTTTCTCATACAATTGAACAATGTTTTATAGTGTCCATGATCCTCGTGTATTCAAGAAAATTCTATAGGTTTGACTTCTTTTGTGACATTTTGATAACATCACATTTTTTCATGTTCTTAGAAGTCATAGTGTCTATGTACATAATTTAACAAATCAAATACAAGATCAACACCTCACAAATTAAATGGATGCACGAAATCAAAACACACATAAAAACATCATATAAACTGTACATAGATGTTTGTCCATCCCCCAAAAAGGGAATGCATGTCGATGTACAAAAATAAGGGTATTATACCTTCTAGAAAAATAAAATCATCCTACTAGACTCTATGGCAGGGGATGCAACCTTAGTACATGATCCAATCACAAGGTAATCACTACTATGATATATGAGAGGGTCAAGGAGATCCACTCTATAGGAAACCTAATGAGAAACTATAAGTTTCTATCATCCATGTTGATAATGTCATGCAAGGGGTTCCCCTCCATCATTTTATCTAATTTGTGTGAAATCATATCCATTCGATCTGTCAGGCCTACCTCCCATCTCGAGCATTGGGCCTTTGGTTTTGGTCTCTCCTCCTCCACAATTTGACTCTGCTTGGTTGTCACTACTGGATTTATTATTGATAGCCTATTGGGACCCACACATATAAAACCCAAAACATCAAATCATCAATATTAACATTGTATATACAAAACAACAAAAACATTTGAATATTTCCAAAAAATCAAAAACATTGAAACATGTTAGAAAACAGAAAATATAGGTTACTTACCTATCGAAGCCTGGGGGGAGAGGAAGGTGTGGGTTCCCCATGAAGTCCATACCCTCGTAAGGATACTCCTAGATCACTGTTATTTGTTACTCTAAGGAAACAAAGTAATCGTGATCAAACTCCCATTCAACCTCTTTGTCTCTAAGTTGTCCGATCAACTCTGTCCACCTAATCATTTTGGGCTTTCTCGGGCTCCTTATTCTCACTACAACATGTGAGTGAATTGACAAGACTCACTAAAAAAAGGAGAATACAATGTGACCTAATGTTTCCCTTGGATCGAAAAGCATGCAACTGAGTGCAAATTGTTGCTAGCAGTGTTGATGCCCAATCAAATAGCTCTCCATCTAGGTGCCACTCCATAAGTCTCAGAACCCCACTTGACACCCTTTGTGTCACAAATGATTCACATGTCCACAAAATGATGCGGTCTATTCATTGAGCGCTCACCAACTCTATGTTATCTATAGGGACTTGTTGACACGAGCGAACACCCATTGTCAACTTCATAGGATCACCTAGTAAAAGGACCCAATTAGACCTTCCTCCACTAAAATGGCAAGCCCTTTGGTCATGACCCATTTGTCGAAATCTAGGTTTGATGAATAAATAATGAAATGTGACTATTAAATGAAAATGCAAGAATGCATAATAAGATGCAACTAAGGAAATCCAATCTAGGTGTGGTAAAGAATAGGTTGATGTGAAACAAGATTAAGAACAAACAATGGGGGGAATAGTCCACTAACTAAAACATATGCAAAATCAAGGAAACCTTGACTAACTGAGAATAGCCTACAAGTCACTAAGAGATGACTTGTTTCATGTAAAGTGTTAGAAATGAAAAATATAAGTAAGTACAAACATAACAAGTATGAGAATAGTCTACAAGTTGTAATTCCTATGCCTACAAGCATAAAGAAAACTATGAATGGAGAGAATAGAATACATGTTTCAATGCCTATGCCTATAAGTATAAAGAAAACTATGAATGGAGAGAGTATTCTACAAGTTGCAATGCCTATGCCTACAAGCATAAAGAAAATTGGGAATGGAGAGAGTAGTCTACAACCAATAAAAGTTTGAAAGAATATTCAAACAATAGATAACGTTTGTATCTTATTAACATACAAAGATAGGTTACAATGCCAATAATTAGAGAAACCTGAGCTTGAATGTAATGGTTCTATTTATAATTTTGTTCCCGAATTTTGGCTTTCTAACTTCTGTAACTTTTCATCTATCCTAGGTGACTAATATTGATAATTAACTAATAATTGAATTAGTCATGCTTGATGTTGTAACCCTAGAGTTGTTTCTGGCTAGGAAACCATGCCAATGCATCAATTTACTATGATTAATTTGGTTTGAGTTGATTCATCCTAAAACAAAGAATTTTATTACTTTATTCACGCATGTGTAACTAGTCTAAAAATATTTGAAGATTGATATTTGAAGAAAAATTTTCTATGTTTCAAACAATTGGATATTTTACGGTGTGAAAGAAGAAAAGAGAAACAAATCTAAATGCAAAACAATGTATCCTCTAATCAATAGTGTTTTATTGTTTAGAGAGAAGAAAAATAACAGAATATGTATCTTAACCAGAATGTAATTTAAACAGAAATGAATACTTCGTTTCCATTCAAAAAGGAATAATAAAAAATTAAGAACGGGTCTACTTAATACTTACAGTATATTGAAGAAATCTGTAACTTTTTAAAGGTAACTTTGCATTTGTTATAGTAGTTGTAGTACTAAATTACCACAGTCATGGCAGTAGACACATTCATGAGGAATTTAGAAATGTGAACACCACATTAAGAAAGAAATCACATGAACTTAAACATAGAAGTTTGAATCTCAAAAATTTGTAGAATTTTATTAAAGATTTTACAGGTCCCCAAAAAAACCCTTTACATTGAGTTATCATTCACATTTTATACAAGTTAGGTCGAAACTAAAATGGTTATTCAATCCCTTTTCTTAGGCTATTCGAATACAACAAAACTTTTGACTCCTAGAAAATAAGATATTTGGAGGAGACAAATCCTGATTTTCTTCAACTATATTTGATGAGTCATTCTACCAACAACTTGAGAAGAAGATTCCAAGTTTCATCTGAGGGATAACTGAATGACTTCATCTGCTTGAATGCGATATCCAACTCTTTGTATTTTTAATGTGTGGGGGTATTTGAAAATTAACTTATTATTTGCCAAAGAAGGTAGAAATCATCTATCAATATGTCTACAATGGTCTTCCCTCTCAAAGTATCAACCATTATTTGAAATTTTTCTTCTTTTCCTCAAATGATAAACAAGTTTTTTCTGTAATTCTCATATGATATCCTTTTCCCTTTTTTATCCCAAGTTGAAGCTAATCCCATTTTAACTAAATTTTCAAATTTGTTTATGAAAGATTCAACATTTCTTTTCACCATAATACATTTATTTTGAGCTTGTTGTGTTAGGTTCCTTTTTGTAAAGACCTTTTATGTTTCCATAACCAATACAGTTCTAGCTTTGACACCTTTACTTGCTAATATTTCACTGGAAGTAGAATTCGGGAACTTAATGATCTGAGTAGCAACATGAGGTCTAGTTCCCAATTCATGGAATGATTTTTGGATGATGTCATATGCTTCATTTGTTAACAACATTTCATCATCTATTATCTTGAAATAATTGTATAGCCTTCCAACTTCACTTATGATTTCATCCCAAATGATATGTTTGGCTCCTATTAGATAGGGTTTTCCTGACAATTTGTTCTTCATTTGCTCTATATTTGTTAGCAAATTAACTTTTAGTTTTTTATATTCTTCAACAATTTTGTCTTTATCCTTGATTTCTTCATTTTGTGTTGCAATGGTTTTCTTCAGTTTATCGATTTTATCTCCCTTGAGATTTAAATCTGCTAATGATTTTGACAATCTTATTGTTGGATTAGACGATTCTGTTGACTATAATAAATGTAATCCTCCCTTCAGAGTTTCAATCTGTTTGGTATAAAAATCAATTTGTTCTTCCATCTGAATCATTTTCTTCAAAATTTGTTCTCTTTCTGCTTGAACTGCATGTACTTCTAAAGTCTGTACATGACAAATTTCTACGATGTTAAGCCTTTTCTTCAATGCCTCAATCTTTGTGTCCTTGGCTTTGATTAATGCATGTATAGATGCTTCATTTCTTCGATTTACTCCTAGGTCCATTACCCATTGGTTCTAGCTCTTCTACTCTTATTTATCTCGTCCTAGTGGCCAATTTTTCATTTTTTAATTGAATCCCGAGTTTATCATTTATGGCTTGAAGCTTCTTAATTCTAAGATTAGCTATCATGGCATCCCTATTTATCATTTTTTTCAGTTTGTCTATGCAAATCAAACTTATCCAATGGATGGACCGAATTAAGATCAATGGAAATATTTGTCACCTTCTTCTGCTCCTTTGGCTCCATAACTGTTATATTTAATCTTCCTTTCTCATAGTCCACTCCTTTGGCTCCATAACTGTTATATTTAATCTTCCTTTCTCATAGTCCATGACTAATATCATTATGGTGTGATATGCATCATGGTCATAAATTTTAGGAATAATAGTCTTTTTAATCTTAGCACATGTCTTTTTGATTTCCATGAAATGATGAACATGGTCTATCTGCTTTGCTTGATCAGTAACCACTTATGTTTCACTTTGACTCCCTACACTCTCAAGCTTCTATGATGATGTTACCTCTATAGTCACAACATGGCCCTTTTTTTGTTGGTATTATTTCCTTTGGTAACTCTAGATCTTCTTCTTCATCAAGTGCTTCCAATTTTTTTCTTTTGTCTGACCCTTCTTCATTTGTCCCTAGATCCTTTGGACTTGATTTTGTAGTCTTTCTTTTATATGTCTTCTCAAACTACTGAGAAGTTTGTGTAGCTGGAGAATTCAAAGGTTGCTTTGGAGCCTTGCTTTGAATTTGCAAAATATTCTTTACTCCCTCCCAACTAGCCTTGCTTTGAATTTGCAAAATATTCTTTACTCCCTCCCAACTATCATGATTGGCCATCATCTCTACCTGTGTTTTATGTTGGTGTTAACAATGAGTTTGTCCATGTGAGACTCGTTTTGAGGAAATCACAAGTGGGGATCATACTTCCATGACTCTCCCTGTAGAAATCCCATAGTTGAAAGAAGTTTTGTTGTCACCTGTAGAGAAAACCTGGTATTGACAATAAATTTCCTACCTCCTTCTTTAATTTAAAGATTACCTTATACTTTTTTGACATAAAATGGATTTCATCCGAGTTCAATCTTTATCTAATGTATTCAAGAGCGAAAATTCAAGGAGTCAAGAAAACATGCAAGAGGAAAGGACGAAGTTCACAATCATAAATTCTTATTTCAGTGTGATTTTCAGAGATATATGAGTCTCCCACTCTCTTTTTTGGGCTCAACTGTAATAATTTTTTGCATTCTGGAAAGAGTTTGGGGGGGAACTTAATTGTATATGACTAGATAAGCTTTAGACATAAATTGGTCAACATACTCTGAAAATCCCACATTAGATAAGCTTTAGACATAAATTGGTCAACATACTCTGAAAATCCCACATTTAGAGGCTTCTTCCTAACCAGTGAGGTCCAGTGAATGCCTGAGGTTCGGTTACCAATCACATCTTCAACCTTTAATCTACAATGCGTAAATTGAAATGCTTGAGAGAACAGAAAGAGGTAAACAAGATAAGATTGATACTTAAAGCTTCTGAGAAATTCATATTATGAGATTTGGTAATGGATTTGATTTGCTAAGAAGTGGGCATAATCAAATCTAGTCATGGATTTGGTTGTAATCAGAAAGATCGATACAATAATTCCTAACACAAACTCATCAACTGTCAAGTCATTATTTTTTCCCAAAATCGTAGAGATCATAGAGATAATTTTTTATGAAATCTCAAGAAACAAAATAGATTCAATAACATCATTTTCAGTGGGAACGTCATGCTTTCTACACAAATATGATTGTAATAGGGTAACCCTTTCTTAAAGTTTTAGTTCTACTAAGCACTTGGCTTATAAAAACTCATTTAGTGCTTCGTTATCAGGGTTTAATGGCCATCTCATCATTTCGGCGATGGATTGAGGAGTTAATTCGATGAGGACAGACCCATCCTTGGAACTTACGATTCTTTTAGAGGGGATGTAAATTGCATCACACCATACCACAAATTCAAGAAAATGATACACATGAGGCACCAATTTTTTTTTTTAAATTGGATTCCCAAGCATGGTAGTGATCAACTATATCCCTAAAGTTTTGGTTCAACTGCTGATGTAACTCAAAAGGATCAAACGACAGGACAAGATAAAAAATATCCTTGTCTTTGTCGATCAAATCTTCTTCTACAGTGTTTACGTTTTCCTTGACTTTAGTTGGTTGAGAGGACACCATCCTAGATAAGAAAAACTAGAAGAGTAAATAGGTTTCTAATTGCCCATGAGAAGGTCGATTGGAACAAGATTCGAGCTGGAGTGGCGATGTCAAATGACACAAGAACAATTTACTTGACGTTGGAACAAATTAGCGGGAACTCAAATAGTTTGCAAATCCCAAAAAAACCAAACATTTTTACCTTATTCCTTTTAAAATCAAAAGTGAATATGTGTCGCTTTTGAATTGGTGAAAAGTTATTTAAAAATGAATAAATTTAAATTTTTACCTTTTCGACAGCTAACATCATATGGGACACGCATCGGTCATATGTCGATTACGGGGGGTCGAATGTAGGTAAGTTAACCACAGGCCAGGGGGGACGCAATCCATGGATGTGTGACACGTCAAAAGTAAGTTGACTCAGATTAGGTTTCGCAACCCCCCTCCCGTGTGTTATCCATCGAGCATGCGGGGGGGCGGGGGGGCACAATTGATTGTAAGTTGTTAGATCTAAGTTGTTAGATCGAAAGGACCAGGCGTAATCTGCAATAAAAGTGCACTTTATTAATTTACTATTATGAAACCATATAATAAAGTTAAAATAATTACAAAATCGAACTGCGATTAAAGTTTCTAATAAACTTTGACATTGACATTTATTAATTAAACCTTAAATACTAAGTTAAGACTATGAAAACTGGATTTATTTAATTAATGTATAAATCAAATAAATGTATAAACCTATACAATGATACAAAAATTCGAAATAGTTATGATTTTTTTATTTTAATTTAACCTTATGTAATTAGTAAAAGAACTAAATTTTTAAATATAAAAACTAAACATCTAAATTTTATTTCCAAATTTTTATAGAAAATTTGGGTTATGTTACAACATCAGGCTCCATCGGAGGATTGTGTCTCCCTTCAAGACACTAAAGAATAGTAGACCAAGTGCCTTTATTGGGTTATGCAATCATTATTCTAAAAAAAAAAAAAAAAAAAAAAAATCTCCAGTGAATAATATTTTCTTCCTCAAAACAATAGTAACCTTTCCTTCATTCTTTTAAAATTAATCTATAATGGAAGAAACTAAATCACTGCCTTTTTTTAGAATTTAACATGTTTATATAAAATTCGAATAGAAATGGATAAAAAGATTTTACTCATTCAACTTTACTCAAGAATTGTTTTAAGGCAATATAATTCTAAGTTTTGGCTAAAGAGTCAAATTTGTGACTAGTGTTCAAATATAATTCTAAGTTTTGGCTAAAGAGTCAAATTTGTGACTAGTGTTCATACTTCAAAGCTTTTAAGTTTATAAGATAATTATTTGGGTCAAAACAAGGTCTTTGTGAGGAAACTAGTTTGAGTGAGTAATAAGTTTTAAGATACTCATTGGCAATCTTTATCATCTGCATGGTGTTGCTACACTGTCAAAAAACGTCCATAGCCTATGGTGTAGTCACCCCAACATCATAGGCCTTGCTTCACTGCCAACGAGCATTCATAGCCCCGGTGAAGATATTACATTTCCCACTTGAATTTCCTTTCACCATCCCTTTCAATTAGTTTCACGGTTTTTTAGGAGATGGGGGAAATCAATATGCTTTTCACATTTAAGGGATGATGTACATTTATCAAGAATGAGCTAGAAATACCTAAGTGGTGAAATATACTCATAGATATCTTCATTTCCGCATTTCTAACTTTTTCTTTCCAAAATAAAAACCATTTTAATGGTAAGTGTTGAGTAAGACAACTAGTTACAAATTTGACACTAAAGCCTCTACCCAGAAGGAATTACCTTATATAAACCTTTTCAACTTTCATGAGAGAATAAATAAAATGTTATCCTTTCTGGTTTATGAAAAACATGTCAAAATCTAAACTAGCAGTTGAGATAACCTTTTCTATTTAGATTTTGTAATATCAGAAGATAAGGACTTATGTTTTCAAAGAGGAGAATTATTAAGTGATATGGTATATTAACAAAAAGATAAAGAGATTATCTAAGAAACAATATTTTTGTTTTATTTGTTTTTGTGATTTCTATAAAGCAAAGGAAAAAGCAAGAAAATCGATTATATACAATGAATGAAAAATTGGATTTAAAATTGAATGTAGTGTTTCAGGAACCTCCCATTCATAGGCAATTCCAGCAAATTTCCTTCCAAATTTTGATGGGAGAATGAATTATTTCCCTCAACTGCAACAATCTTGTAGGGTCCTAGCCACAAATCATCGAACTTTCCATGTTTGCCAGAGTCCTCTCTTCTGCTATCCCATCTTAGTACTAAGTCACCAGGGATGAAATTTCTTTGTTTTGCTCTCCTATCAAAAAGGGCCTTTATCTTATCGCGATATTCCTAAAACATGTCATTAACTTTCCCTTTGGTTTGTTGCACTTCAATTAACTGGTTCATTCTTCTGGTAAGGTCATTGGGTTCTTATTCACTATCCTACAACAATTTCATGACAGGTAAGGCAAGATTAATAGGAAGTACCACATCAATACCATAAACTAATTGAAAAGGAGAAATGCATGTGGACCTTTTAGCACTGATTCTATTAGCCCGTAGTGAAAAGTTTCAAATGAGAGTGCCAATCCTTTTTGTTATTTTTTAACACTTTCTTAATGACTCTCATTAGACTCTTATTTGATGATTCAACTAATCAATTACCTTGAGGGTAATAGGCAGTGGAATGACCAAGAATAATATTGTCTTTATGAAAGAAAAAAAATAATTATTGCAAGAGATTTAAAAGCTTGAGCATTGTCAGTTATAATTTTCCTAGGGCATCCAAAGTTGGCAAGAATATTTTCCTCAAGGAATTTGATCACAACTACATCAGTAGCAAATCTAGTTGGAATTTCTTCCACCCATTTAGAAAGGTAATTTGTTGCAGTTAAGATCCACCTGTGTTGTGCACTAGAAGCATGGTGAATTTCACCTATGAAATATAAACCCCGTTGTTGGAAAGGAGCTTCAGCTTTTATTGGAACCAATGGCAAGGAAGGAAGCTTTTGTTTTCCTGCAAAAATTTGACATTATCTGTAGGATCTAAATTTTGCATTTACTTCAAAAAAGAATTGTGGCCAATAATAGCCAGCTCTCAAAATTTTATATGTTGTAGCTCTTTGACCATGGTGTCCTGCGCATATGCCTTTGTGACATTCATCTATAATTCCCGCAGTCTCTTCTTCAACTATACAATTTAATAAAACTACTAAAGGATCTTTCCAATAGAGTTTTTCATCTATGATGCAATGAAGTTTGAGTGACCTAGCTTTGGATTGACTAAAATCAGGTAGGCATTCAAGAATTTGCAAATAAAACACGATGTCTTTATACCAAGGGGATAAAGAGAACTTATCACGAACCTTTATTATGGATTATTTCAACTTTGCTTCCTCAAATTTTGTTGAGGGATGTTCTGTTATTTCATAAATTTGATTTATCCCAAGAAATCTACAATTTGATTCAGCTAAAAGATTTTCCAAACCTTGGCCTTTAATCAATTTCGTTGGTTTTATTTCAAGGTCATACTCCTAAATCTTAGCTATCCATTTGCCTCTTTTTCCATCAGTATCAAGTTGGTTCATGGTCTCTTTTACTGTGCTACTGGGAACATAAGCAATTATTATAGAACGAAGAACGTAAACTCTAAAATATTTAAGAGCTTTAGCCAATGCATAAGCTTGTTTTTCCATAATATTGTATTTGAGCTTTGAATCTCTCAAACTTTTGCTAAAGAATGTCATTGGTTATTCTTATTTTTCTTCATTCCTTTGTAGAAAAACTGCAACAATAGTGTTGTCAGAGGCAAAAGAACATATGAGAAACTCCTTTGAGTAATCTAGACTTATCAGCACTGGTGCTTCTCCTAAAGCTTTCTTAATTTGGTCAAAATAACATATAGCCTCTGAGGACCATTTAACCTCTTTGTCTGTCTTAACCATGTCAGTCAAATCCTTCACCACTTCAACATAATTTGGGATAAATCTTCTTAAGAAGTTTATTTTGCCAAAAAATGATTGAATCTCTTTTTTATTCCTTGGTAGTTTAATAACCTTGATTGCTTCAACACATTGAGGATCAATCTTGACTCCTTCCTTCGAGAAAATGTGGCCAAGTAATTTCCCTTCCTGCATAGCAAAATGAGATTTCTTAGGATTCAATGACAAGCCATATTTTTTACATTTACCAAAAGTTTGCCTAAGATGTTTTAAATGATCATCATCTAATTTAGAAAAAAACAGTTAAATCATCTAAATAAATCACAACAAATTTATCTTTTTCCCCAACAAATGTTATGTACATCACTCTTTGAAATGTTGCTCCTGCATTCATTAAACCGAAGGGCATTTTGTCATACATAAAGGTTCCCCATGGTGTGGTAAATGAAGTAAGTTCTCTATATTTCTCATGCACAATAATCTGATTATAGCCTGAAAAACCATCAATCATGGAGATTTTATTAGCACCTACTACTTTTTGCAATACATGATCCATTTTTGGGAGAGGATAATTATATTTTAATGATGATTTGTTGAGATTCTTGAAATCAACACAAGGTCTTATTTCACCATTCTTTTTCCTAACAGGTACTAAATTCGCAACCCAAGAAGAATATCTTAGAGGAACTATGATTTTTGCATCTAACAACTTTTTTGGTTCTTTTTCAATAACTGGGAAGAGGATAGGATTTACATGTCTCAATTTTTGTCTAAATGGTTTATATTCTACCTTCAATGGGATTCTATGTTGAATTATTTTGGTATCATATGTCTTTAGATCTTCATAAGACCATGCAAACACTTCAATGAATTCTTTGAATAAATCAACATATCTTACCTTCTAATCAGCAGGCAAAAGCCTTGAGAACTTGATGTTCTTTGGTTCTTTTTCGGTGTCAATATTACAATCTTCTACTTCTTCACTTTGACGATGAACACTTGGTTTCACAACAACATCATCTTTATCAAATAGCTTCTCTAGAGGTACCAATCCTTTTGGAATCTGGTTATTTCTTAAGATCATAATTTTATGATTAGCAATCATCTCTTGCAATGGTTATTTCTTAAGATCATAATTTTATGATTAGCAATCATCTCTTGCAATTTGGGATCTTGATGACTATTTTGATTAATTTGTTCATTATCCTTATCATCTTCTTGATCAATATGTGTTACAGAAAATTCATCAACCATGTCCAAAAATTTATTAATTTGTTGATCATTTTCAAATACCTACCAATGTTTGACATTTTTTTTTTTTGTAAGTTAGTAGTATTATATATAAAGGGCCTTCCAAGACCAAAAAGATATACAAAGTACAGAGAATATTCTTGTTGTAGTTACTGGACTACCCCAACAGAGGGGAAACCAGTCCAATCAGCATGGAAGTCAAACATAAGTAGTGTAATAGTCTAAGTAAACAGTTT
>CBVK0100603200.1:0-16975 GCA_900067695.1 Picea abies | reverse complement strand
TCGGTCTCGTCATTCCTGCTGAACCGCTCTTCCGATCTCACATGCTCTCCGCTTATACTCTTGACTTGAATTCTACAACCACTCCTTCACTTGGCTGTGAAGTTCCTTCAGTGCTTCTGCGAAATCTTCTGCACTAGCTCTCCTAGTTGCATTATGTTCTAAATCCCTCAATTCAGAAATTCCCCTTGGCTGTATGGCATAAACAATCTGAAATGGACTCTATCCTATACTTCTTTTCACTGAGTCGTTATACACAAACTCTGCCTGCGGCAATATATTGTCCCAACTGTTGTGGTGCTCTGTCACCAAGCTTCTCAACAAATCTCCCAGACTTATGTTTACCACTTTTGTCTGTCCATCCGTCTGAGGATGATAAGCCGAACTAAATAACAATTTAGTTACAAGCTTCTTCCATAAGGTTCTCTAGAAATGCCCTATGAACTTCGTATCTCTATCCGAAACTATACTCCTTGGTAAGTCGTGAAGTCGAATGACTTCTTTGAAAAACATGTTCGCGATGTGAGTCATGTCACTGGTTTTCTGACATGGGATAAAGTGTGCCATCTTAGAAAATCTATCCACCACCACAAAGATCGAATCAAATCCTCTTTGTGTCCTTGGCAACCCCAATATGAAATCCATGCTAATTTCATCCCACGACCTTTCGGGTATGGGAAATGGTTGATAAAACCCTGCATTCTGCTTTCTTCCCTTCGAATGCTAGCAAATTCAGCATCGGTCCCTGAATCTTTTGACCTCTGCTCGCATTCCCAGCCAAAAATATGACTCATTCAGCTTTGCGAATGTCTTTTCATGGCCAAAGTGCCCTGCCAATCCTCCACTGTGTTTCTCCTTCAACAGATTCTCCCTCATGGAGCATTTTGGAATACAAAGTTGATTGCCCTTAAACAACAATCCTTCTTGGATCATGTACTCGACCCTCTGGCTTCTATCTATGAGAACTGGATTCTTAGTTGCTTCATACGCTTCCTTGAAGTCTGGATCATCTGCGTACATGTCTCTGAGATCATCAAAACCCAATGTTTTGAATTTGAATTCCTGCAACAGCAAACACTTCATGCTCAAAGCATCAACAACTTTGTTAGCAGTACCAGAAATATGTTTAATCACAAACGTGAAATTCTGCATATATTCAACCCATTTTACATGTCTCTGATTCAACTTTTCCTATTGAGTCACAAACCGCAGTGCATGATTGTCACTATATAAGACAAATTCTTTCAGGATCAAATATTGCCTCCATTTCTTCAACGCATGGATGATAGCATACAACTCCTTATCATAAGTAGAGTACTTCAACTTCGCTTCATTCAGCTTCTCGCTAAAGTATGCTATTGGCCTGTCTTCCTGACTCAAGATTGCCCCAATCGTAACCCCACTTGCATCGCACTTTACTTGAAATGTCTTTTGAAAAATAGGTAACACTAGAATTGGTTGTTCTGTAATTTTCCTTTTCAACAGGTTAAAACTCTTCTCAGCTTCCTCTGTCCAGTGAAAAGATTTATGTCTTTTCTTCACTGTATCCATCATTGCTGCACTAATTCCACTGAAAACCCTGATGAATTTTCGTTAGAAACTAGCCAATCCATGAAAAATCCTCACCTCAAACATGTTCTTCGGTGATGGCCAATTTTTTATTACCTCCACCTTATCTGGATCCATCCTCAACTCATCTGCAGAAATAACAAATCCCAAATAAATGATCTCTGTCTTCATGAATGAGGATTTCTTCATATTTATGAGCAGCTTCTCTTGCTGTAATTTCTACATCACTGTAGCCAAATGCTTCAGATGTTCAGCCTCTGTTTTACTGAAAATCAGTATATCATCCAGATATACGATAACAAATTTTTCGATGAACTCCTTCAGGACTTCGTTCATCAACCTCGTGAAGGTACTTGACACATTTGTTAAGCCAAACGACATAACAAGCCATTCATACAACCCTTTGTTTGTTTTGAAGGTTGTTTTCCATTCATCACCTTCCCTCATGCAAATCTCATGATATCCGCTTTTCAAATCAACCTTTGAAAAGTACTCTGCTCCACTCAAGCAATCCATCAGATCATCCATCCTCGACAATGGAAATCTGTATCTAATGGTTATCTTATTTATCGCCCTTGAGTCAGTACACATCCTCCAGCCTCCGTCTTTCTTCGGACTGAGTATTGTTGGAACAACACATGGACTCAAGCTCTCCCTGACCAAACCTTTGTCCAACAATTCCTAGACTTGCCTCTGAACCTCTTCATTTTCTTGCAACGTTAATCTGCACGCGGCTTTATTTGGCAAACTAGCTCCTGGTATGAGATCAATATGATGACTCACACTTCTGATCGGTGGCAATGAACAAGGTAATTCGTCCACTACTATATCAACGAACTCTTCCAGCGGTCCCTGAATTTCTTCTAGTAAATCATCCACTCTTGTGCTAGTCAGAACAATTTTCAGTTTCCTGACCACAATGAATTGTGGATCCTCCTTCTTCTTAACCTCTGTAAGAAATTCCTTCCCACTCATGAGAAGTACTGTGTTTCTCACTTCCATCTTCACCTCCTTATCCTTAATTGGAAGCAACATGTGTGTCCTCCCATTCTTTTCTAAGGTGTATGTGTTCATCCTCCCATCATGAATCACATTTCTATCATATTGCCATGGTCTACCCAGCAGTAAATGACAAACATCCATAGGAATAACATCATAGAGTATCTTATCATTATATCTGCCTATCTTAAACTCAACTAAACATTGTTTAGTGACATTTACCTGATGTCCCTTTTGTATCCATGAAACTTTATATGGACTCGGATGTTCAATCGTTTCCAGCTCCAGCTTTTCTACCATCTCAGTTGAAACGAGATTATCTATGCTACCACTTCCCATAATGACCTTGCACACTCTGTCCTTGGTTTTGCAAGCAGTCTGAAAAATTCTAGTCCTTTGGACTGAACTCTCCACCTCCCTTTCGGGTGTCAAAAGAACTTTCTGCATCATCAGTGATCTTCCACCTTCAACATCCTCTGCCTCAACATCTCACCTCTGTGCCTCGGCGATGTGAGTTTCTCCAGTATCCTTCTTTTTATCGGGACACTCATAAGACTTGTGCCCATTCTTTCCACATGTGAAGCATGTAATTACTCCACCTCTGCCTCTTCCCCTACCTCTAGTACGAGGAAAAGTATTATTATCAGCATACCCTCCTTATTATCAGCATACCCTCCTTTTTGCTAAGTATGTTGTCCTCTTTGTTCAGCATATTTCTCTCGCAGTGAGCTTCCACCTCTCTTAGTTTGAGTCTGAGGTTTCTTCCATTTTTCCTTGGGCTTCTGGTTTCTGTCCTGGACAACAGATTTGCCTCTGGGTTGACTTCTACCTCGGCCCTTTTGACTTTTCTTTCGACTCAGATTCTCTTCTTCTTTCAGATCCATCTGATAAGCATCTTCCACCGTTCGAATGGTCAACATACTCATCTCATCCTGAATCTCATATCTCAGGCCATTCATATACCTAGCTACCTTTTCATCATTGCTTTCACGATGACCTACTCTGATATTCAACCTATAAAATTCCTTAGTATATTCCTTTACTGACATCAACTTCTATCTCAGGTTCTGCATCCTCCTAAACAGAGTAATCTGGTAATCCCTGGGGATGAATTTTTCCTTCATCTTTGCAATCATCATGTCCCAGCTTTTAATCTTCTGCTTGCCTTGGCAAGGCCTATCCGATTGTAGTTCATCCCACCACAATGTTGCATGTCCTTTTAATCTCGTGACAGCATGCTTAACTTTCTTATCGTCTTCGACATCTTCATAGTCAAAATAGGTGTCTAAAGCTCTAATCCAGTCTAGAAGCTCTTCTGCATCCAAATTTCCCTCATAAACTGGAATGTCCATCTTCGCCTTTGCACCCATTCTTGCAACAGCTTTAAGTAAGCGCTCATTTACTGCATCTTCTGCTGTGATTTCTTCTTCTCCACATTCAACATCATCTTCATTTTCGGACTCACTGATATCTCCTACATCAGTTGTGCATTTTTGTCTTATCTCCACGTCCACAAGTCTGGTGCGTATGTTATGCAGATCTCTTTCTACTTCTGGGTTCTGCACCTGTCTACCCCTTCCTTTGGATGTCTCATTTTCCTCCTCTGGATCGGGTGATGGCCTATCTCTTCTTCTTGGCGGCATGGTGAATCTTCCTTCTTCCTGCTATAGAAAGCAAAGAAGTTTTTCTACGCTCTGATACCACTTGACGGCGACCACTCGGGCACCTACCTCAGCAGGTCCCGCGCCTGACCTCACGGTCTTAAGGATCGTTCAAATTCCTCCCCTGAGCCGGAATGGCTCTTCCGATTCCCACTGGAATCTCCTTCAAATTCGACCGAGTCGTTATATATGGATTAATATTATTTTAAATTATCACTAAGATTGACACAACCACACAACCACTCTTTAAAGGTCAATGCAACAAATAAATTGATTGTTTAAAATATATATGGATTAATATTATTTTAAATTATCACTAAGATTGACACCACCACACAACTACGCTTAGCATACACGGATTACAACCATCCAAAATTATGCAAATTAGATAAATTAGATTGAGAATATCTTCTAAGGGTCTCTTACTCACTTTTTAAGTTCTTATTTTATTTTTTATTTTAGAATTACCTTTTAAATTTTAAAATGTCTTTACTTTAGCTTTCAAAATACCCATTCCTTATAAAGATTTTTTTTAAATTAAAAAGTAAAGTGATTATGTCTAAATGCACACAACTCTATCATTCTAGTTACAATATTTTTATGATTCTCATTAATAATAATACTATAAAAACCTTCCTTAATTTACTTTAATTTACTTTGGCATTCCCAGTCACTCTTTTAAAAATATGCTAGTTAAATTTATTACCTAACATCACTTTTCAAATAAAGCTCTTACTGGACCCACGAGTTGGGTGGTTTGATTTTACCAATGTATACCCGTTACAACATCACGTGAGTTAACATGGAAAATTGATGGTTGACTTAACTTCAAAACGCATCATCATTATCGGACTTTGGCACTGAATTCGTGGAATCTTTTATGAGACCTCTCTTTCACATTAGTGATCTCGGGTCCATAAACTGGTTCTCACACGAAAACTGTCATGCAAATAGATACTGGAAAATGTCATTGATGTGGTCTCCACGTTTTTATTTTTTATATATTTTTTGGGTTGTTTAAACCTTGTCAGTGGGTTAATCTGGATATTAGTCCCAGCTACACGAGTCCAGTTATAGAGGAGATTGAGCCTTACACTATATTTTGAGCCAGAGAAGATTAAATTGACAAGCACGGTTTAGAAAACACCATTTATGGTTGAGATTTAAATTTTTTATTTTATTTTATTTGTTTTAAAAGGTAAAATTTTATTATTATTTTTGTTTTTGGAAGATAAAAAAGTTTATTAAAATTTAAAAGATTTCTTAAATATTATATTAAGATTTTTTTTTAATAAAACTGTAAAATAAATTATTTACTTTTATTGAATTAGAAAAAATTAAACATTATGAAACTTTTTAATTTTGAAATATTTAGTTTACATTAAATATTATATTATATTAAGAAAACAAAATTTAATAAACTTTAAAGAAAATTATCTATTTTTATTTTTATTGAATTAGAAAATATCAAATATTATGGAACCTACTAATTTTAAAAAATATTGAATATTATAGAACCTTTTAATTTTAAAGTAATGTGTTTCAATTTTTTTTTATTAAGTAATTGAACTTTAATCTAATTTAAAAAAATATTGAATATTATAGAACCTTTTAATTTTAAAGTAATGTGTTTCAAATTTTTTTTATTAAGTAATTGAACTTTAATTTGGAAAAAAAGTCCACATAATTAATTTTAATAAATATGAATAAAATTAATATAATGAAATTATTAAAAATTAATTTTAATTAATATAATAAAATTATTAAAAATTAATTTTAAGATACCAAAAATTTCCACATAATTAATTTTAATAAATATGAATAAAATTAATATAATCAAATTATTAAAAATTAATTTGACTTAATATAGTAAAACTATTAAAAATTAATTTTAAGTAATTTTAAGTTCAATTTGAAAAGTTTTTCCCCATAAAATTAACTAAAATGAGAAGAAATGAATAATACAGTGAAGTTATTAAAAATAATTAAAAATTAATTTTGATTAACATAAACCGTTCGATCAGACCTAATGGTACAATTTGAGTTGGCCTAATGAATAAGAATATGTATTTCCTCTTAAGAGGTAGCAGGTTCAAAATCTAAAGGGGTAGGGCATGTACACCTTCCTAGACTTTAGCAATCAAATTGTTGTCCCGAGAGGATCTTTTGTCTCATACACCAATTTGGTGTTTGGTTATTATATTATTATGATTATTATTTTTAATTTTTTTTGTAAGTTAGAAGTATTGTATTAGATCCTGTAGTAAAAGAAATTACATCTATCTGTCTCTCATGATCAAACGTGGCAACAGTGGCCTAGTGGGAAACCATAACTGCCACTTGTCCAAAATAGAAGATTAAAATATGCAAAAAAATAAAACTATGTTGCCACGCAGGGCATAGTTCTGATTGCTAACCTGCTCAGAAAAAGCATAGACCAAACATCTCAGAACTGGTCAGCCTACCATGGCTACCGAAAAAAGAAAAACAAAGCATAAAACTGGATCGAGCCTTGGTCCACCGAATGATTGGTGTCCCTATGATTTTCCTTTGTTGAGCCTATCTCGGTCTGAGATGGCTTGTCGAAGGTCCCATAGGAAGGACATCATGAGATCCACTCGGCTCTAGCATTCAGATTCCTTCAGTTGCATCTCGAGTAAGGCTGAATTGATGTCCCCTAGACCCCTCTTGAGGTCGTTCAAGGAATCCATGATGTCTTCTCTGTCTACACATCTACCACAAAAAGAAGGGAGTAGGGGGAGAGCGGAGAGTCAGAGGAAGAGGATGGGAAAATGGAGGGAGCGAAAGAAGTTATAGGGGGTGGTGGAGGAGGGTGGCGAGGCAGGGAAGGCAGTGGTGGAGGACAACGAGGAGGGGAGGGGGGTGGAGGCATGAAGCCAAGCGAAATTTCATAGTTGTCAAACCATTCAATCCTGCAGACATAAGGATTCAAGAGTGGGGAGAGGTCCGGGGTGGTCTCACGAAAAGGTTGAGCATGAGAGGGATCTGCTACAGGATTCAAGATGGGCATGCCAACTTTTTCAGGGGGAGAACCAAAAGGAATGTCATCATTGTTAGGGGGAGAGTCAAAATCGGGCGTCTTCCTTCCTCATGCTGCATTCCAGGCTGCCCCTCTTTTGGGTTTTTCCCTAAGGCGAGGCATGGTGCTAGTTATAGGCTGAAGCTGGGAGAAAGAGCATAGAGGAAGATCAAGAGCCTGGGATGGGGAGCACAGAGAACAAAGGAAAAGAGAGACTGCACGACGAAGAACACCATGTAGATGCAAGGAAACGTAGCCGACCATCAGAACTTGTGATGAGAGGCACGAACTAGAATACCAAGAGGTCGAGTGGAGGTCGCACCCAAAGAGGAAAATGAAATTGAAAACCAGGGAGAGCCAAAGATGCAAAGGTATAAGGCGCAATTGAGTTTCTGCATGCCCATGCACAGACTTAGGAGTGACATTGTTCGGTTGATGATGGGACTAAGAAGGCATACTTCCCATCGCTATGAAATATCCCATGAAAAGGAGCGTCATAAGCATGCGACAAGCTGGTCGCGAGAGGAGTTTAAAGACCGATGGTGGGGGATTCATTCCCATGAAGTGATGGATGAGAGGGGGCGAGTCTGAGCCAGCGCCAAGTGGTCGAACGCCTAGCCAAATGGCCTCCCCTTGGCTTGTCCACGTTCTGCGCTTAATAACACCCCATCTTGAAGATTATTATAAACATGAATTAACTTTTCTTTATAAATAAAATCTACATTTTAAAATGTTTTTCAATATTAATAATTGTGATTTAACTTTAATTAATATAAATGATCTTTTTAAGATAATAAAAATCATCATAATTTAGTTTGTTGATAAAATTAAAGTTATCATATTAAATCTTCAAACAATCTTTTTTAACATAAAAAAATAATCATTATAATAATAATAATAATCTATTTTTAAGGTCACGGCCAAGCCATCACACCAAATTTGGTGTATGAGACCCCCTTGTTTGTGGGACAAGGGACCCCCCTCTGCCCAACGATTTGACTGGTAAAGTCTACGAAGGTATACATACCCTACCCCCCTCTGGATTTGAACCTGTAACCTCTTAAGAGGAAACACATGTTCTTAACCATTAGGCCCACTTACAATAGAAACTTCTTTTTCCAAACAAAGTAATAGTTAAAAAAAATAATAGTTTGTGGGACAAGGGACCCCCCTCCGCCCAAAGATTTGACTAGCAAAGTCTACGAAGGTATACATACCCTACCCCCCTCTGGATTTGAATGTGTGACCTGTTAAGAGGAAACACATGTTTTTAACCATTAGGCCCACTCAAGCTGTATTTCTATATTTTTTTAAGTTTTATTTTCTATATATTTATATATTTTTCAATTTTAAATAATAATAAAATGTGAAAAAAATTATTTTTAATTAATATGAATGAATTTAAAAAATTTCAAAAATTATTTGCTTCCTGTGAATAAATTTAAATATGTTAACATTTTTTTTATTATAATTATATTAGGAATTAGCTTTGCTCAAAATGGATAACATGTTTAAGTTGAAACCTATTTGCAAAAAGCGTAATTCAAATAGGTGAAGTGGATATTTTACTATTTTTACAATAAAATGATAAAGTAAGGTAATAAGCATACAAACTTATTGACTTTCACAAAGTTCAAGTACATTAGAAATTATTTTTCAAATTAAGTATTTTTCATCTAAATAATTTTGATCACTAAATTTTTCTTTTTAGAGGTTTTTTTCTAGGAAATCATTAAAATTTTGAAAAAAAAAAGAATATTCATCTTAAAATTTGAATTTGTCTACTTATCAACCCACTACATAGAATAATTAAAAAAATCATTTTAATGAATAATGATTGAGTTAAATAAATTTAAAAAAACACTTTTGGTTGGACAAAATTAAATAATTGATTTTAGTTGGATAAAGTCAAATAAATTAAAGAAATCATTTTAGTTGGATGATGTCAAACACTTTAAATTTTATAGGAATAATTTTTAATTATTATAGGTGTCATTAGAAGTTCTCCAAATTGTAAGATCCATTCTAAATATTTGACTCAATTTGGAATTAGAAAAATTCGATAAGGACATGCTTCCAACATACACTAAACTTGGATCATTGTAAAACTATACTCATACATAAAGGTTAAACTAAATTTGAAACATTAGGAAACTTATTCCTAATGGTTATATTGTACTCTTATCAAATTGGGGGAAAAAAATCTTACAATAAAATTAACTTAATAGGAGGAAAATTAATAGCATTGGACCTCAAATTAATGACAAGTTTTAAAGACAAATTAATAGCAGGAAATCAAATAGCATAGCACCTCGTCCCAATATGTACATTTACATTGGTTTAAGGGATACTTTTGATTTCGACTTAAAAATTCTTCTATTTGAAAGTGTCTAAGATGTGACTTTCCTAAGCAAATGGAAGGTGCATGTGGTCCAATTTCAAGGGAATTTTCATACTCTAAAGCATATGTGCATGACGATGTGATTGTCCTAAGAAAATGGATGGTGCAAGTGGTCCAATTTCAAGGGAATTTTCGTACTCTGAAGCATATGTTCATGAAGAAGGTTATGATAGCTTGAAGATGGTCAAGGCACCAACATGTCACTTGCATGAATTGAATCTGGGTGGGGAGGATCATAATCATTCCTCTAAACCACTCGAGCTAAAGTAATACTTACCATATTCTAAAACTAGGCAAAAGTTATCATAACATTTTAAGAAAACATTACTCACCTAGTAGATTTCCTAAATTTCATACACCATTTTCATTGACTCACTCTCCAATATTCGACTTCCTCATCATTGACATCTCCATATGATCACACACACTTCCTACACTCACTTTATTGTGCACACTATATAGTTGATAGTCATTATCATTGGCCCTATTTTTACCAACTTCATAAAATTACGGAAGACATATATACAATACACATTTTCAAAATGTTTTGATAGTGAAAATTAGACCCCTATCTTTAATGAGTTTATTAAATCTTACCAAATATATTTACATGTTTTATTGATATGCTAATCATAATTATTAAAAGTGAATTCTATTTTGAAACATACTTTAAGGTTACATTCTTCAAAAATATATTGAGAATAACTTAATTATATGTGAGTTTCATTAATATATTAGTTCTAATGTTTAAATAATGATTTAGATTTTCAAACATATCTTATGGTGTATACTTTTGGAAAAAAAAATTAGGTAAAGATCATCATCAATTTTCAAATAAAATAATTTTACTTGCAATCTTTATGATATTTATTAATAGCATTAATATAAAATCCTCTTCCTTCAAATATTTAGGCATCCAGCACCAGCTAACTCAACTATTAATTATAACATCTCAGAAAAAAACTAGAACTGTCAGTATACCGTCATTAATAGAAATGGTAAGCTTCCCACCTCACCAGCGAAAACAAAACCTAGATTTTTAAGTCCTTGTAAGATGGAAATCAAAGGTCCATCCACGCCTCTAAGAAAAATGCATCCATGACAACATTGCACATTTTTCAAGATGAATTAATTAAATGCTCTATCCTTTCCCAAATGAATTAATTAAATGCTCTATCCTTTCCAAAAGAAAAAAAACTCAGAGACCAGTAATATCCATCTTGATTCTTTACCCAGTGACATATATGACCACGAATATCCATCATGATTATTTACCCAGTGACATATATGAAACAATTCAAGTCTTTTTTTAATCATATAAATCAAATGGGAATACTCACGTCTGTGATGTGGATTGATATAAAATCCGATGGGAATGCTCATGTTTTCCATGTTGGATAGTAATCATTTCACCACCTGAATAATGGAGGATTGATGGTCCTCTTGACCCTTTAAAACTCGAGGATTTAGCACTGATTTACTAATTGCTCAAGCGGTGGTCGCCTTAACCTTTGAAGGCAATGAGATACCATCACTGCCTTGATTAAATCTTTTAGAAGATCGAAGGGGAAATTTTTGAATTGATAGTGTTTAAATACCAGAAACGATAGTAAGCTATAACAACTTGAAAGCATATTGAAGATAATTTTCTATTTTGTATTTGGAGGTGTTCTCTCTGTTTATACCCTATTTTTATTAAGTTTGTAAACTTGTGTGATTTCTTGATCGGATTCGCTATATTCATTTCAATTTGACTAAATGCAGTAATTTTTGGTTTTATCGATTGCAAACCCGGTCTCACATTTATTCAGAATTTATTTGTTGGAGCAAGTGATTTTAATATATAAGCACATTGAACCCAAGTCATTTTATTTTTATTTTTCGGCATTCAAAGTTTATTTGTTAAAAAGTGCACGGAGTTCTTTAGTCTGAAAACCCCGAACCCAAAGTTATGGGCCCAAAGCCTATTTTCATTTTGTGATTCAACAATTGTAGTTTTGTTTTGTTTCCGCATTGGGTGTTTGTAAACTCCGAAGACCGAATTCCGATAAGCCTTCATTTTTCACATTTGGTATCAGAGCCTACAGTCCATCCTGCTATTTGCTCAGTTCAGTGCAGATAATTTTTGTTGGTGCCCAATTTTACCTTCTTGTTTTCCTGCATGAAGGTTTATTTAATTTCTTTCAAATTTTATATAGATGGTTCCATCTGGTAGTAGTTCTTCTCAGGTTCACGTTCCTGTCCTGAGAGAGAAGTCATATGACTCTTGGTATATTCGAATGAGGACGATTTTGTGTTCTTAGGATTTATGGACCTATGTTATTGATGGTTATGTTGAGCCAGTCGATGCAGCAACAGAATTGGCTCTCTCTAATGCTGATCGTATTTTGCTGAAGGAAAATAGGAAAAAGGATAACAAGGCTCTTGGATTAATCCAGCAAGGATTAAATGAATCCATTTTTACCAAAATTTCAAGTGTTGCATCTTCGAAGATGGCTTGGAACATCCTTGAAACTTGTTATCAAGGTGTGTACAAGGTGAAGACCGTCAATTTGCATAACTTAAAAAGGGATTTCGAAAATCTGAAGATGAAGGATAATGAAAGTGTTGATACTTTCATGACTCAAGTGATGAGTGTTATGAACCAACTCAGGCAGTATGGAGATGATATTGAGAATAAGAGAGTTATTGAGAAAGTGATGATAATTTTACCCAATAAGTTTGAACCTGTAGTTTTACCCATAGAGGAATTTAAAGATTTAAGTCAAATGCAAATTGATGAATTAACTGGTTCTCTTGTTTCTCATGAATCTAGGATATCTAGATATGAAGAAGGATCAATGGAGCATGCTTTCAAATCTCAACTGCATGTTACCAGAGGTAAAGGCAGAGGTAGGTATTATAATCATGGAAGAGGAGGTTGATTTTTTAGTCGAAGGGACAACAAAACTGAATCAGAGTCTGAGGAGAAGTCCCAACATAATCCTCATAATTTTAGAGGGACCAGCATCAAACCATGGCAGCAAGAAAATCAGAGGTATGATAAATCTAAAATTCAATGTTATTATTGTAAGAAGTTGGTTATTTTGCTAACAAATGTTTGAAGAAGTAGGCATATGCTGGAAAGAAGTCTGCACATATTACAAATGAGTTTCAGGATGATCAAAATCCTATGTTCTTGACTTGTAATGTCACTCAGGAAAGTGCTAATGATATTTGGTTTTTGGATAGTGGTTGCAATTACCACATGACTGGTAATAAGGATTTATTTTCTTCTATTGATACTAGTATTCAGTCTGAAGTAAAATTGGGAAATGACTGTAAGGTTATAGTTAATGGTAAAGGTGTAGTTCCAATTTACACTAAGAATAATCAAAGAAGAAATAGTGACGATGTTTATTTTGTGCCTAGTTTAAAATGCAATCTTATTAGTGTTGGACAACTGATGGAGAAAAAGTACAGACTGTTCTTCAAGAACAAGGTATGTACAATCTATGATAAATTACCCAGAAAATAGTTGATTGCAAGAGTAGAGATGACCAAGAATATAATGTTTCCACTTGTTATGATAAATGATTTGAGTGGTTCTTTGAATGCTTATAAAGCTAGAAGTTTAGATGAATCTTGGTTATGGCATTTGAGATATGGTCATTTACATTTTGGTGGCTTAGATCTATTACAGAAGAAACAAATGGTAAAGGAGTTGCCCTTTATTTAGCAACTTGCAAGCTCTTGTGAGAGCTATATACGTGGGAAGCATCACAGAGAGAAATTTGTTTCAGGTGTTTCCTACAGAGCAAAAGCTCCATTGGAAATTGTCCACGTGTATTTGTGTGGACCTATGCAAACACCTTCTTTGAATGGTAGTGTTTATTTTATGACTTTCATTGATGATTTCAATAGGATGACTTGGTTGTATTTGTTGAAGCAGAAATCTAAAGCCTTTGAAGTTTTCAAGAAGTTTAAGTCTATGGTTGAGAATGAGAGTGGTCGAACCATTAAGATCTTGAGGTAAATAGGGGAGGTGAATATAAAATAAATGAATTCATTGAATTTTGTGATTTTCATGGAATTAGAAGGCAGTTTACTGCTCGATATACTCCACAGCAGAATGGAGTGGCTAAAAGGAAGAATTGAACCATCATGAATATGGCTCGAAGCATGTTGAAAGAGAAGCATATTTCAAAAGAATATTGGGGAGATGCGGTTGTTTGCTCTTTCTATATCTTGAATAGAACTCTGACCAAGACCGTGAGGGATCGTGTACCTCAAGAAGCCTTGGACGGTAAGTCTTGCAATGTTTCTTATTTCAGAATTTTTGGACGTGTTGCATATGTGCATGTACTTGAAGAAATGAGAAGGAAGTTGGATGACAGAAGAGAGATATGTATCTTTGTTGGATACAATGAAGAGTCTAGGGCATATAGACTCTACAATCCCATCACCAAGAAGTATGTAATCAACTGAGATGTTCAATTTAAAGAACATGAAGCCTGGGATGGAAGTATTGATAAATATGTTTCAAAGGGAGCGGTGTTACCCCGTGAAGATGATGATGGAGCTGAGCAGGTTGAAGGTGGTGGATAGTTGGTTCCATGTGCACATACGCCTGCAACCAGATTTCCTACAAAGGAAGCACTAGATATCAACCCATATCAATTTAGAACACCCATAACTCATGAGCATGGTGAGCCATCTAGGCATGGTGGACATCAAATAGATCCATAGGAAAGTAGTGAATTGAATCCTACTTTGGCATCATTGAAAAATGGATTTAAAGGTCAAAAGACTAGGAGCATAAGAGAATTATATGATTAGAATGAAGAAGTAGATCAAATTTTAAATTTTTCACTAATGGCATGTGGTCCTATAAGTTTTGATGAAGCTGCTAAAGAGGATGTCTGGATAAAAGCAATGGATGAGGAGATTGATTCCATTGAAAGAAATAACACTTGGCATCTTGTCAATTTACCTGAAGGTAAGAACAATATTGGAGTTAAGTGGGTTTATAAGACTAAGTTGAATGCAAAAGGTAGTTGAAAAGTACAAGTCAAGACTTGTAGCTCAGGGGTTTAGTAAGCAACCCGGTATTGATTACAATGAAACCTTTTCTCTTGTAGCAAGAATTGACATAGTGAGGATGGTCTTAGCTATTGTAGCTCAGAATAAATGGATCATGCATCAAATGGACGTTAATTCTGCATTCTTGAATGGATTTTTGGAAGAAGAGGTTTATGTAAGACAACCTCCAGGTTATGAGATTGATAAGCACAAAAATACAATTTACAAGTTAAGGAAAGATTTATATGGATTAAAGAAGGCATCCATAGTTTGGTATAGCAGGATTGATGAGTACTTGATTAGTGTTGGATTCAACAAAAGTCCAAGTGAACCAACTCTATATACAAAGGTAAACTAGTAAGGTAAAATTTTGATTATGCATTTGTATGTTGATGACTTGATTTTTACTGGAGATCTATCTGTAGATGATTTTAAAAATACCATGAAAACAGAGTTTGAGATGACTGGTTTAGGATTGATGAAATATTTCCTTGGAATTGAAGTGGATCAATCTGATGATGGTATTTTCATTTGTCAAACTAAATATGCAAATGAAGTATTGAAAAGGTTTAGAATGATGAATAGTAAACCAACTGCAACACCAATGGAAATTGGTACTAAACTTAGAAAATATGATGAGAGATCATATGTTGATCCAACTCTGTATAAGAAGTTGGCTGGAAGCCTTATGTATTTAACAACAACGAGACTTGATATTATGTTTGTTGTAAGTTTAATTTCCATATTCATGGAGACTACAAAAAGTATTCATTGGCAAGTAGGAAAGAAGATCCTGAGATACATTGCTAGAACAATTGATTTTGGTATCCGATACAAATCAATATTGAAATTTGAGCTGATCGGATCTACTGATAGTGATTTTGCAGGTTCCATTGATGATAGAAAGAGCACATCTGGTTATGTGTTCAGTCTTGGATCTGGAGTAGTTGCATGGGCATCAAAGAAACAACCCATAATGACTTTATCTTCTGTTGAGGCAGAGTATGTTGCAACAACAACAGTTGCATGTCAAGTTGTATGGATGAGAAGAATCTTGAATGAATTATTGCATGAGTAGAATTGTGCAGCTTGGATTGTTTGTGATAATAAATCTTCCATTGCACTGTCAAAGAATCATGTTTTTCACAAGCAGAGTAAGCACATTGATACGAGGTATCTTTTCATTCGAGAACTAGTAAATGATAAAGAAATTTATGTTCAGTTCTCCAAGTATGAAGAACAATTTGTAGACATATTTACAAAGCCTTTGAGAAATGAATTGTTTAAAATTCATAGAGATAATATTGGGGTCTGTAAGTTGTAACGTTTTGTTAACAACAATCTTGTATTGCACATTTTTCGTTGTTTTGTTTTTTGAAATGATTAAGAGGGAGTATGTTGGATAGTAATCATTTCACCACCTGAATAACGACTGATCGATGGTCATCTTGACCCTTCAAGACTTGAGGATTTAGCACCAATTTACTAATTGCTCAAGCGGTGGCCACCTTAATGTAACACCCCTTTTCGTTCAACTACCCAGGGTTACTATAAGGCTACTTGGTAGATAACCTAGAATAATTGTAGAGCACCTTGGCTTCTGTGTAGGTGTTACTACATGGAATACCACATTCTCATTCATAGTTAATCACGTGCATTTAAGCAATGAAATAAATTTAAGCTCAGAGTAAGCATAAGAGTCATTTTAACATAAATAATCCATGGAAAATACATTAATCCAAATACATAGAAGAATGCATGATCATTATAATACACAGAGATACAAAACATATTGATAAAATGTTATAAAACATAGTTAGACACTTATCTTGTAACAATGGTGGGATCCACCAACCAAGTGCATGCCTTCCACGAACCACCCAACCTTAGACCACACTGCTCATCATCTCAGCAGTGGATCACCCCCGAGATGGGACTAAGCTCCACCCCAAGGCAAAGAATCCTAGTTAGGCTGAGGTTACAGGGAAAACAACACTTAGAATCTGGAAGGATTCTTCCCAGGATGCCATCTTACGCCCACTACTACCAAACTCTATTTCCCCACATGCATGTTCCACCCGGGAATATACACCTTCACAAGCATAGTCCATCGGTGCTAACCTCCCTCTATGGGTCTCAGCAACAGGCCAGATCAGGAAGTCTCAAAGACTGAAGCTAGTGCTGGACACTCTCTAGAAGAAACCTCTTCCTACAACATCCACCTCCCTCACCTAGAGAGAGGTCACA
>CBVK0100603199.1:0-16975 GCA_900067695.1 Picea abies | reverse complement strand
ACTTTTCTGTAATTGTTTCTTGATTTTCCTCTGCACCAGCTATCAGCCGGTGTAAGACCAATTTACATTTACGAAATTTTATGTTTATTTACATTATGTCAATTATGATTATGTCAATTTCTTCTTCTGTGAATACGTTAGTTTTCTGTTGATAGGAGCTTCCGTTATCTACAACTAAACATTTTTCTCCCATTTCATATCTTTACTAAGATAACACAGTTACGGGAAAAGGCCTTCACTTTGTATGCTTATTTTGTTGTTTCATGCAAAAGTTTCTCTTTATTTTGACCTAATTGAGACAGCACCCAAATCTCTTGTTAAACCATTTCCATATTAATAACTGTTCCTCAATGACTGTACCCATAGTAACCCAACCTAATATTCAACCCAGATTGTCTAATCAAATACATATCGCTCTAAATCTTTTTGACACGATCCTTAGAACTGCAAATACCCGAGAAGAATTAGAACGTTCATGGACAACCATTGAACAAGATATCACCAGACAGGAACAGTTGGAAGCTAGGCAGCAAGAACGTAGAAACCCTCACTAGTTTCCTATACCGAAGGTTAGTAAAATCCTTTGTCAACCTTTATCATACTTTCGGATGCCTTGACACTGTACTTTAAATCCTTAAGTACAGACTCAGGAACAACATTAGCAAAAATAGACAATTTATGGATCTTTAGAGCCAAAAACTTGTTTTGGCCATAACATGTGTGTTTCAACTCAGAATTGAATGAAATTTTAGGTATGCATCCGTAGTGATGAGGGATATAATAATTCTAGTGAGGGCCACTAGCTAATAATGCTTAAATTTTCCAAAAATTGTGAATTAGTGACTTTTAAATATTTGGGTCATGCTTGGTTTCCAGGGCCTAGATGAAGGTGAACATTTTATAGAAAACTCAAAAAGTAGGCATGAAGATGCCCATTTGGGATCCTGACAAAATTCAAAAGGAGTTGGCGTGGAGATGATTACATAGGGAAAAATCCACTATTTCTGGGCACACTTCGGGGATTTTTGAATTATTCCTTGGAGGAAACGAGGTTCCATATCACCAATCCAATTTTTTATTTATTTAGTCAACGTTTCATCTACACATAATCCAAATTTTTTTGTCTTGAGGCAATGTTGTCCAGTTTTCTTACACTTGGGAGATGGCCAATCTTGGCTAAAATTTTAAAGTTTGGAGAAAGAGCAAAAGCACAAAGTCGTCAATTTCATATTTATACAAAAATTGATTGGAGAATCTGATTTAAATTATAGAAGCTGCATTGTGTTCACAATCACAAATTCTATTTGTTCCCAATATAAAAGTTATTTTGGTTCATGACCAATTTTCTTCTATAGGTGGAAAAAAATGAACTCTCTAATAAATTGTAGCAGTGAAAACAAAGCACAATTGAATAAAAAAGAAATTGCAAACTTTAGAAGGTTATAACTTTTGGCTCATAACTCAAAATGAAGAATAAGTATAGTCATTGGAAAGATAATTCAGAGGAGAATGTATCTATACACTTAAAATTAGATTTCAATGCATCCATAATACTCATAAATTTAGTTGAAAGGATGTCATGCAATCTAATTAATGACCATTCTATAATATGCATAATTCTAACAACAATTGTTGCATGCACACTCTTGAAGAATTAGAAGTACACACAAAATAGATTTGGTTCCCACATGAGGACTAGAGATATGTATGATGCACATAGTTCTTACAATCATAAGGATGAGATCATAGGTCTACATGCCATCATGGAAAATGCAGAGATCGAGTCCAATGGATGTAGAAGTAAAGTGGAGCATGTAGAGCTCGCTGAGACTATGAGAAGCTCACATAAATAAGTACAGAGTTATAGATCAGACAATGAAAGGATGATGAGAGCTCAAGAGGAGCTACTACAAATTCTAAATATGTTGCAGAGGCAAGTCAACAAAGATTTTGGCACAAAACAAGAAACCAATGCAAGGCAAGTAGGAGCATCTAGATCTCATGATCGGAGGGATGACCATGGAGGATCTAGGAGTCAAGGAGTATTATCAGGCATCACCACCATCATCATCATCATCAATCACATAGATACTCGACCAAAATAATACATGCACGTTCAAGGTCTGAGAGAAGCCCAAGTGTTTCCCCTATCATAAGACAAAGGAGGAGGCCCAAGTTAGAGATTTTGCATGGAGAGCTCAAGAAGATCAAGACACCATAATTTTATGGAGAGCATAGGAAGGGAGAAGATGCAGGAGCATGGATGTTGGGAATGAGGAAATATTTCTAATTGCACAACTATCCATCAAATGTAGAAGCCATAGTTGCAACCTACCATCTTCAAGGAAAAAAATATATGTGGTGGGATCAACTCAAGAAGCTTAAACACATTGATGATAAGAGGCTCTCATGGAGGGAGTTCAAAAAGTATTTTCCAAAGAAAAACTTGTTAGAGAATTATTCTAACAAGAATATGAAAGAGTTCTTTGAACTTAAGTTTTAAAGCATGATAGTGGATGAATATGAGAGGAGGTTCCTTGAGTTGTTGAGATATGTTGGATTCATAAAGGAAGAGAATGTTAAAATACAAATATTTTTGAGTGGGCTACCTTCTTTATGCAATGATAAAATACAATTTGATGATCCTAGAACCTTGGAAGAAGACAGGAAAAACTAAGTATTTGTATGAGCAGAGTAAGGCAACACCAAATTTTCAAAGAGCTTGGGATGAAAAAATGAAAAGGGAAGACAGATCAGAGGAAGAAATGATTCAAGCCACCTTTCTTTAGGGATAATTCTCAATCATATATGCAAGGGAAACAAACACAAATTGAGCCCAATATGACACATTCCTTAGGGAAAAGGTTAAGACAACATACCATAAAGTGTTGGGGGTGTGAAGGATACCACATATACAAGTATTTTCCTCTCAAGGGATATATGATGAGGACTATGTAAAGCATTAAAGAAGCTGATACAATAGATGGCGTGGGAAAAATAATGCTAAGGATTTATGGAGCCTTGGACAATATACAAGCATACTACCAATCTCACATGATTGAGGTGGAATGTAAGATTGATAATCAACCCATAGCTATTTTGATTGATTATGGATCTAGTCATAACTATATAGATCCTAATATGGTTGACATATTTAAATTGAAGAGATGTAAGTATGAAAAGTCTTGGTTGGTTCAACTAGCCAGTGGAACCGAAGGAAGAATCAATGAGCTTGTTAAAGATTGTGTAGTGAACATGAATGGAGTTAGCACTAAGACATATTTGAATATCATACCACATGGGTCATATGACTTCTTGATTTGTATGTGTTGATGAAAATTAATGGATATCCTTATAGTGACATTTTCGAATCTTGCTGGGATAAGGCAAGATAGGTGGGATTATTACCCCATGTTTATAGCCTTTACAAAAATATCAATTAGTCCTCAAACAATATGTACTTGTCCCTAATGTTGTTTTATGTTCTTGTGTTTATTAAAGAAAATAAATAAATGCTTAGACATCAAGTCCAAATGTGAGATAAAAAATCGTTAATGATTTTTATTAATTCAATTCTTAATTCCATCCAAAAACATTCTCTTCATACCCCTATGTGGGTAAGGACCAAAGTAAGACTTATAAGTCAAAGGTGGAATGTTACATCACACAGAAATTGCTGGTGTCTTTTAAGTAAAGACCAAGATTGAGAAAAAACTGGATCAACAAGTCACAATGTACCACTATCTTGACTTTGCAAAATGATTCTAATCAGCATTGAAAACTAATTCAGAAATCAAATTAAAATAAATAGACTATTAAAACAAATGATTGACCTTTGGAAGCATGCCAAAAATCTATGCTTATTGTTCCTCCTTATTTCCACCTTCAGTAAAACCCTGCTATCAACAAGAATATTCAACCTTCAAGTAATTCATAAATAAATGGAATATAATGTAATATCACTTTAGAGCAAGAGAAAACCTTATCGAAGTTTTTGCCTCTCTATTTTCCTCTTTGTCCCTCCATCAAGTCCTATTTTATTCTTCAAAAGGTAGTTAGATTAGTTTCAACTACCTTTAGTTAGATAGTTAACTAACTTTTAGTTAAGTGGAACAAATTTTAATAAATAATCATAATAAGGGTTTTTAATAAATAATAACTAATAGGTAGGGACCCCTAAATAACTTACTTTTTTGATTTTCAAACTATCCCCTTGTACCTCCATAATTGTAATATGCATACCATCCATAAAATAATTCACATTAACAACCCCAATAAATAGAATACCATAATTAGACTTGTAACTCCCAAAAATAATTTAACCATGCCAATATATAATAATAATAATAATAATAATAACTTATTTTTTTTTATTTTCAAAATATCCCCTTGTACCTCCATAATTGTAATATGCATACCGTCCATAAAATCATTCACATTGACAACCCCAATAAATAGAATACCATAATTAGACTTGTAATTCCCAAATACACACACACACACACACACGTTTGTTGTCTAAAAGTAAAGTGCAAGTCTATCATCAATACACTGCCACATAAAGTCATAAAATGAAATTAAAAGTCATATTTTTTGTGGAAGGTTGTCCTCCTTTGTCAACTTTCTTGAGATGAAGTCACCTCGTGTGTCTATAAATCTGCCTTGGAAGACTTCTTATCTTCATTTGATGATGCTTCAGGGTGCATATCACCAAAGGTGATATTCCTAGGCTCATGCTTTTGGGAAATAAAATGTGAGGTAACAAAGTGGGAAGACTTATTTGATGAATCATAACTAGATGACATGGAAAGTTGCTTCCCTTTGCTAGGGTCAGGTTCTTGAGCTAAAAAATTGTTTCTATTGAGATGTTGAGAAGACAATGTATGCGAATCCATAGAAACAAAAGGTTGAAGAGGCCGCTTAGGAGGAGGTGGAGGTAGTGGTAAAGATAGTAGGCCATCCATGGTGATGGGGTTGGGGATCATGAACAATTTAATTCCAGTTGTCAATGACTGGAACTTCAAGCTGTAAAGACACATGTGGTTCTACAGGTATACCAGTGATGCTAGGATGATTATACAATGGAGGTTT
The DNA here is from genome assembly GCA_900067695.1 of Picea abies. Lineage (NCBI taxonomy): Eukaryota > Viridiplantae > Streptophyta > Pinopsida > Pinales > Pinaceae > Picea > Picea abies. The sequence goes on along the minus strand of CBVK0100603199.1, from coordinate 11,884 downwards.
TAAAGGTGGCGGAGGAGGATTAAAATATCATTGGCCTGCAAGGTTGAGAAGACCAGTCTACAAGAGTTGATTAAACTCCTCGAAATCGACATTAAAATGGACAAAGAATCTAAGTCTTTTATTTATGACTCTAGGCCAAACAACTTGCTACCCTTTGTTCCAATTCCCTCTATTACCCATGTTACATCTATTCGATCTGTTGCTACCCCGACTGAAAAAGCTCATCTATTAAACATAGAGATTATATTAGAGTATGCATACAACAAGAAGTAAAACATCAAATACAAATTTGAATTTAACATAATTTTTGGAAGTGTCTTTGACTCTATCAATAGTCAAGCATGGAATCAAACATGAATGAAAAGAGTAATTCAAAATCAAAATATTTTCTTTGTTTTGAAACATTTCCAGACTTCATAGTTCCAACAACTGATACTTATTCAAGAACATGTGATTTATAATGAAATTGGGAAGATGAAGGGTTTTGTAATGTATGGAAAGTGGAAATAAATGATAAGAAAGAGCGATACATGTTCATAATCAAAACATATCAGTCATAAACCTTCAACCAATATCTCAATATTTATTCCCAATGCTGATCATATCATGTCACATACATCATGTCAAAAATCATTGACTGCTAGTACATCTATCATCCATGCTTCAAAAAAATATTTGAATTTGCTTATGTATCGAGAGGAAAGAATCTGAATTTAAAATAAAACATAATATTGGGAATCTAGGAACAATTTATGTAAAGTGGAAGTATGGAGGGGGTTGGACTTGAAAATGAATATCAATCAACCATTTCCAAAACTTATGATTTTCTTTCGATATTCATTATCTTTTGTGATCCTAAAATTATCTTTGAAAGTTGAATATATATACTTCCGTATGTTCGTTGTGGAGATTGATTATCTTCTTGATTTATTGATTATCTTCTTGATTTATATGTAGGTATTCCTAGCCCCATTCCTTTGGGACTTCAGGGGCATAGCACTCGAGGAATTGTTTTTGAAAATTTCCTTGTAAAATATTGTAATTTCGTAGTCAATTTTGATCGTTCATTATAAGGTCATATATATGATGATATAAGTTATGTTAGGGTTTTTTCCTTAGAAGACAACTCTATTTTATGAGGGAATTGTATTGCAGTTGTGTATGTGAGTGAATATTGTATTATGAGAGAGTAGACTGTGATACTAAGAAGAGGAATTTACAGCGAGTGTGTTGTAGGTTGTATCCCTTCATTTTGCTGGATAATAAAAAGGAAGTACCTGGAAATTTCTCTGGTGGACGTAGCCCACACTGGGTGAACCACGTATATCCGTGTCTCTATTGTATTGTGTATATTATATGTTTTATTTCCACATTTGTTTTATTTTATTGCTCTATGATCCTGTTTTTCCTAACAACTAGTATCAGAGCCAAATGTAACTCGTAGGAAAAGAGGGTTTCTAGTTCAAATGGGAGCAATGGCGGAAGACGAAAATTTTAAGGTCGAGAAATTTAATGGCCAAAACTATCAGCTATGGAAGATGCAAATGGAAGATTATTTATATAAGAAAGATCTATTCCTACCTTTGGACATAATAACAAAAAATATGATGAGTATGATAGCCGAAGAATGGAAGGTTCTTGATAGAAAGGCATTGGGAATGATACGGTTGTGCTTGACAAAGTCAGTGGCTTTGAATATTTCAAAATAAAAGACGATGAAAGATATGATGGAGGCATTGGATAAACTATATGAAAAATCCTCGACCTCAAATAAGGTATCTCTAATGAAGCGATTATTTAATATGAAGATGTCAGAAGGTGGGTTTGTTGTCGATCATTTAAATGAATTTAATACAGTCACTAATCAACTAAGTTATGTAAAAACAGACTTTGATGATGATTTTAGGGTTCTTCTAATCTTGTGCTCATTTCTAGAAAGCTGGAACGACTTGGTCATGGTTGTAAGTAACTCTGTCTCTGGTTCAAACACTCTAAACTTTGATGATGTTGTTGGTGTTATCCTTAGTGAGGAAATGCAATGTAAAAGCACATGTGAGACATCAGGTAATGCATTCACTGTGGAGAACAGGGGAAGAAAAAATGATAGAGGAAAGGGCTCAGGGAGTTGTAAGAATTCTAGGAAGGGTATATACAAATATAGACTAGGAAATATAAAGTGCTGGAATTGTGGGAAGAAAGGACATTTGAAGAAATACTACATATCTTCAAAGAAAGAAAGATATGGAAAAAGGAGAAAAATCAGGAAGAAAATGTAACAGAGGATGTGTTACAAGATGCTTTGATTATTTCTTTAGATAATATTAGTGAATCTTGGGTAGTAGATTCAAGGGTTTCATTTCATGCCACACCCCATAGGAAATATTTACAATATTATGTTCAAGGTGATTTTGGATAGGTTTATTTAGGTGATGATGAACCATGTCAAATTGTTGGAATGGGTACTGTAAAAATAAAGCAAAAGAATGGAAACCAATGGTTACTGAAAGATGTAAAACATATACTAGATATGAGAAGAAATCTAATTTCAACATGGCAGTGGGAAAGTGAAGGCTATATATATATATAAAGATAAGGCATGGAAGGTCACTAAAGGATCATTGATAATGAAAAAATGGGAGAAGATAGGTGCATTGTATTTATGTACTGTTAATAATGACTCTTTTATCTCTTTAGCTTTTACAGGAGTGGATACAACATTGTGGCATCATAGGCTTGGACACATTAGTGAGAAGGGGATGCATATACTTCACAAAAGGAATTTGTTTCTAGATCTTAAACAAGTTGATTTGGATTTCTGTGAGCATTGTGTTTATGGAAAACAAAAGTGAGACAGATTTCTCAGAGTCGGAAAATAAAAGAAGAGTGAAAAGTTGGAGTTTGTGCATATAGATATATGGGGACCAACTCATATATCATCTCTTGGTGTCTCTCATTATTATGTTACTTTTATTGATGATGCAACTAGAAAATCTTGGGGGTTAATTGCATTTGACAAAAATATGATGTTTTTGATATTTTTAAGAAATGGAAAGCTTTGGTTGAGAATGAGACATGAAAGAGGTTGAAGTGTATCATATCCGACAATGGAGGTGAATATTGCAACAAGGAGTTTGATGATTACTGTTCATACCACGAAATTCGTAAAGAGAAGACAGTTCCATGAACACCACAAGAAAATGGTTTGTCAAAAATGATGAACATGACAATCATGGAACGTGCAAGGAGTATGAGATTGCATGCTGGGTTGCCCTTATAGTTATGGGTAAATTATGTATATATTGTTGTTTACTTGATAAACAAAAGACTTTCAAGCTCTTTGTTTGGTGGAATTCCATAGGAGGCATGAATAGGTAAAAATGTAAACTATTCATTTATGAAGACTTTCGGTTGTGAAGCATTTGTCCATATTAATAAAGAAAATAGAACGAAAACTGAAGAAAAATCTAAGAAGTGTACCTTTATTGGATACAATGTTAATGATTTTTGTTATCGCTTATGGGATTATGAAAATCACAAAATAATTAGGAGTAGAGATGCCATATTCAATGAGAAGGTCATGTACAAAGATCAATTGCAAGAAAAGAAATAGGAAAAAGAAAAAACATAATACACAATGCTTGATGAGATTATTTAAAAATAAATTTTAAAGGTACTATAAAATTAAAATGTACAATAACAAGAGTAGCTGGTACTTCAAACTCCTGCAAGTGTTTTTAGAAGATCTACTAGGTTAAATAGACCCCTGAATGATACTCTCCTTCATTGTATTATTTATTGTTGACTGATTTTGGTGAACCATAAAGTTATGAAGAGGCAATGCAAGTAGACACTAAAAATAAGTGGGAGTAATGCATGAAAGAGAAAATGGATTCAGGGGGATAAGGCATGAAAGAGGAAATGAAAGATAAGACAAATGGAGAAGTTATGAGGAGGCAGGGAGTAGCTAGATGGAGGGGGATAAGGAATGTTGGAGATACTTTAGACACACCTAAGATTTATTTTTCCTAAGGTTTTCCCTATGTGTATTAGTCATTATTCAATATCCTATAGTTTAGGGAGAATATTCCTCTAAGATAATATTCTCTTTAGTTCACACTGCAGTTTGATCAATTGAGTGGAGTCTAGATGCCACATTGGGATTATCACCATACAACATTGGTATCATCACCGGATAATTCACATTGTCCTTGGGATCATCACCCGACTAGCACATTACTCATGATTCTCTGATTTCCTTCTCACTTTACTCTGTTTCAGTCAGTTAACTGAAGATTGAGAGACTAGTTAACTCAGACTAGGTGGCAATTCACTCCTGTAACTGCCTGAGAGACTAGACTAGGTGGAAATTTACTCCCGTAACTGTTGATGTGTGTGTCAATATCACTCTAGAACATCACTATGGTGCATTGGATTCTCCTCCAGTGCACATTAGTTTAGTTATACAAAGTATATCATTTGTAAATTTTCATTCATTTGGTTAATGATAATTCTTCCACTCTTTCTCTCCTCCTCTTTTCCCATATTTTCTCTGTAAATTGTGTATGTCATTTGCTAGCTATATCTATTCTACGCAGGTTCAAAACATTTACATGGTATCATAGCTGACAAACTTCTAGGGAAAATATACACCAAATTAATTTTGCATGTACCGAAGATTGAAGACAACGAAAAAATAAAATTTCCAAAAGAATTCATTCTTATACTGTACAATTTCTTTGCATGGAAGGAAAAGATGATAATGCATCTTCGAGGCAGAGGGTTATACATGTTAACCATGAACACATAGAAAAAACCAACATCAGCCATAAAAAAATCGAAGTATTTGAATCAAATGGATGAAGCATTTGGAACTATTTGCAGTCTCATTTCTCCTGAACTCCTCTTTCACATATCGTCTTTTAAAACTCCCAATGAAGCCTAGACCACCATGAAAGGGATTTTTGGAAAATAGGATGAGATGAAGGGACACATGCTCGAGGTGGAATTTCTAACTTTGGATCCAAAAACCTTCGACAATCTCCAAGATTTCTTTACCAAATATAAAGATTTGTTGTCGCAACTCAAGGCTTGCAGGTTTGATAAATATAAGGAGGAGAAACAAATGGTTCTTAACATTATCTCCAAAATTGGTCCGGAATACTCAGTGTTTGTATCTACATTTCATTCAGTTAGGCTCGCCTTTGGAGCCACCTGGACGATGCCCTCTCTTGAGGCTTTTATCGAGTCTCTGACACAAGAGAAGAACAAACTCATCAATATGGGAAAAATAAAAGCCCAAAGGCGCATGCACTTACTGTGCAAGATGGTAGCGGCTATCAATATCATAAATCTAAAGACAAAGACAAAATGAAAGCACATGCAAATCCAAAGAAGGAAGGGTACTCAAAACCCTTCAATGATGGCTCTGGATCCAAAGGTGGAAAGCGAAGAAAAAGGGAGAAATGCATTTACTGCCATAAATGATTCCATCTAGAATCCACACGTATGCAAAAACAGATAGATCAAATGGCCCAAATTCTTCAGCAAAACAACCTTGGAGATCGCATTCCCAAGGGTGCCAAGAAGAAGAAGCCAAAAGATCAAAATATCAAGAAAGACAATTCTAGCCATACTTTGATTTCCATCAACTCCTCTCCCGATGCTTGGATCGTAGATTCAGGTGCATCAAACCACATGGAAGCCACAAAAGAATTCTATTATTCATTGGATGCATGCAAAGGTCCTCTTATTATGATGGGGGGAAATCTCCAGTCGAGGTCACCAGAAAAGGAAGAATTGAACTCACAAACAAAAGCTTCAAGAATGTGCTACACATTCCCAAAATTTCTGTCAATCTTATCTATGTGTATCAGATGACAAAATCTGACACCGGAAAGAGAGTCATATTCACACCTGATGCAGTGGATATCTGTGACATGGAAACCAGTTCTAGGGTTGCTATTGGTGAGGTAAATCATCAATCTATACTCTACACATTTTCTGAATTTATTGAACCAAATTCTGCATCACTGCTTACCCATGCTGATGAAAGCAGTAGGATATGTCACGAAAGGTTCGGAAATTTAAATTTCAGATATATGAAACAACTTAGAAAGAAGGGAAAGGTTGATGGTCTACCTGACATCCACTTCTCCAAAGGAATTTGTGAGGGATGTGTTATGTGAAAACACCCTAAAGAGAAATTCGACAAAGGAAAGACTAAGAAAGGCATCCTTTCCTTTAGATTTGATCCATAATGACCTCATGGGCCCTTTTCCACATCCATCAATCAGTAAAGCAAGGTACGTTCTCATTTTTTTTGATGATTTTTCACGCTTTACATGGATTTTCTTTCTCAGGAAAAAATCAGAGGTCTTTCAACACCTCAAAGATTTCAAATCCCTTGTTGAGACACAATCAGGAAAGAAAATCAAATTCCTACAAACAGATAATGGGGTAGAGTATGTCAACCATGACATACATAATCTTTTTCATGAGGCTGGGATTCAATTACAACACACGGTTCCTTATATTCCGCAATAAAACGAAGTTGCTGAGCAGAAAAATAGATCTCTAAAAGAGATGGCATCTTGCATGCTATGTGCAAAGTCACTTCCATAGAGATTATGGGCTGAAGCACTTAATTGTGAAACCTACATACAAACAAGATCTCCCCATATATCTATCAAGGATAAGACCCCCTACGAGGCTTGGACCGGCCTCAAATCGGAAGTGGCCCACTTTCTTATTTTCGGTTCACATGCATGGACCAAAATTCCCTCTAAGAAGAGGAAGACACTTGATCGACAGAGCACACACTTTATCTTTGCTGAAAACATGGTGTGAAGGGATACAAACTCATTGATCTTTCCTTGAACCGACTCATCATTGAGCGTAGTGTCCGATTTGAGAAAAGTGTCTCACATGTACCTCAACGATAGCATGCAAACACTTTTGTTCTTCCACCTGTCAGAGATGAAGAGCATGCACATGCTGACTCTTCTTCAAATGAGAGTTTCGATTTAGAGGATTCAAATGCTCCATATATATAGTCAGTATAGTCAGATGCAGAGTCAATGCATGTATATGCAGATGTAAATCCAGAGCTGAGGCCCAAGTGGGACAAGAGTACTCTTCAGGATGCATGAGATCTTGTTGGGGATCCAACTAATACTAGGAGGACTTGATCTGATTTCGAGGAGCCTCCTCTTGCACTCATTGCCACTTAACCAATGCCACCCATGCATTTTTTCTTGGTTCAATCTTTAGATCTACAGTCCTATGGCGAGGCTGCTAGAAATCCCTTTTGGGAATCCGCCCTATAGGGGGAGTACAACTCCCTCCTCGAGAACCAGACTTGAGATCTGATTCCCCTTCCTTCAGGAAGGAAACTTGTCAGGTGCAGATGGGTCTACAAGACCAAGAGTGCATCAGATGGAAAGGTTAGCAGATATGAAGCTAGGCTTGTTGCTAAAGGATTTCAACAGGTGCAGGGCATTTACTACGATGAGACCTTCACTCCAGTAGCGAAGATCGATTCCATACATTTGGAACTTGCCATTGCGGTCACCAAGGGATGGGAAGTCCATCAGATGGATGTGAAGAATGCATTTATTCACGGTGATATATCTGAGGATATATATATGGAGGAGCCCCAGAGATTTATGCAAGATTCATCTTTGGTCTGTCCACTGAAGAAGTTTCTTTATGGCCTCAAGCAAGCTCCGAGGGCATGGTATGCCAAGATGGACTCCTACCTGCTATCAAAAAAATTTGTACGTTGTAAGTCAGACCCAAATGTTTACATGCTCAGGACGACTGATTCACTTCTACTCCTAGTTTTGTATGTTGATGATTTGTTGATCACCGGTTGCTGCAGTCAAGAGGATTTTGCATGACAGGTTCTTGATGACCGACATGGGTCCACTGCATTTATTCCATGGACTCGAGATCAGTCAAGATGCATCAGACATCAAACTGTCTCAGGGAAAGTATGCATGAGATGTCCTTGATAGATTTAACATGACATATTGCAAGTCTTCCCCAACTCCTTTCCTATCAGGAATCAGACTTGAGAATGTCAGGGAAACTTCACTAGTTGATAGCACACTGTACAAACAACTAGTGGGGAGCTTGTTGTATATCACACACTCCAGACCAGACCTCTCCTATGCAGTTGGAACAGTCTCCAGGTTCATGCAGGAGATGCATGAGCTACATTGGAGGGCTGCAAAGAGTATCCTTCGATATGTATAGGGCACCAACACCTTTGGGATTCACAATGAAATAGACTCTACATTGGACCTCATTGGGTTGACTGATTCTGATTGGGATGGCGATAACATTGATTGCAATTCCACATCTGGTTACTCACTCAGTCTTGGTTCTGGGCATATCTGTTGGTCGAGCAAGAAGCATGATGTTATTGCTCTATCTTCAGCCGAGGCAGAGTACATAGGGGTAGTTAACATAACCATTCAAGCTATGTGGCTACAACATTTTCTCACTGAGTTGGGCATTCAGTTTCATCGACCGATTTTCATCTGGTGTGACAACCAGAGTACTCTAAAGTTCTGCAGAGATCCAGTTCAGAGGCAGAGGACGAAGCACATTGAGATCCACATGCACTACATCCGAGACTTAATACACAAGGGGATCATCGACCTGCATTTCTTTCCTTCAACATAACAAACTACAAACATATTCACCAAGACCTTCACTGAGCATAAGTTCCATTCTCTGCGCAGTCGTCTTTGAGTGAAGGACACAATTGCCTAGCAATTGTTAGTTCTTCTTTTTACATACATTGTACTTTGAGGGGGGGGGTTCCCATGGGATTTTCCTTCTTTCCTCGTTTATTTTAGTGTATCTTTTATATTTGGGTACCTAACATGGCCTCATTGTCGGGACCCATTCTTTATTTTCACCATAGTGTTGTTTAGGGGGGTGTTGGAGATACTTCACACACACCTAAGATCCTTTTTCCTAAGGTTTTCTCTATGTTAATTAGTCATTATTCAATCTCCTATAGTTTAGGGAGAATATTCCTCTAAGAGGATATTTTCTTCAGTTCACACTTCAGTTTGATCAGTTGAGTGGAGTCTAGATGCCACATTGGGATTATCACCATGCAACATTGGGATCACCAGCTAATGCACATTTTCCTTGGGATCATCACCAGACTAGCGCATTACTCATGATTCCCTGATCTCCTCCTCACGTGACTCTGTTTCAATCAGTTAATTGAAGACTGAGAAACTAGTTAACTAAGACTAGGTGGCAGTGCACTCCCGTAACTGCCTGAGAGACTAGACTAGGTGGCAGTTTACTTCTGTAATTGTTGATGTGTGTCTAGATCACTCTAGACCACCACTATGGCGCATTGGATTCTCCTCTAGTGTGCAATAGTTGAGTTATACAAAGTATATCATGTGTAAATTATCATTCATTCGTTTTATTAATGAGAATTCTTCCATTCTTTCTCTTTTGCTTCTCTTTTCTCATATTTTCTCTGTAAATTGTGTATATCATTTGCTAACTAGATCTATTCTGTTCAGGTTCAACACATTTAGAAGGAAGGGGGTTGGGTGCATTGGGAGGGGGATTTAGGAAGAGAGGAAGAGGGATTTGAGAAGGAGATTTGGAGGTAAATCCTGGAGGAGTTTTGGGCTAGTGGATTGGTTGTTGGGATTTTGGGCTTGGGGGCTAGGGAATCTAATTTCCTGGAGCTAGGGAGCCGAAGAAGCTCTGTTCCTAACTGGATGGGAGGAAATAATTTTAGGCAGGAAGTTTCAGGCAAGTAGTTGCATTGAGACAACCTTCTTCTTCAAGAGGTAATATGAAATCATTATTGTTTTACCCTAAATTCAAGTTATGACATTTATAGATATACTATGTGATTGTTAAATTTTTTTTGTTCAATCTTGTAACACTAGAAAGAAAGAAGTTCCCTGCCATCTAAAAATAGAAATAATAGAAATATAAATTTACTTCAGTTTTTAAGTCTTTCAGGTTACATATGGTACCAGACCCAATTTCAAAACTGAAGGCTTGAACAACCACTTAACCGTGCAAACAATTTCCTAAAATATCTTGTAACCTACAACCCTTATCAAAACCCTTTATTTACATCCCTAAAACCCTTTATTTACATCCCTAAAACCATGAAAATAACTCTAAAATAACCATGAAATAGGAAGGAATGCAACAAGAAAGAGATTTTTGCAGATCTGTTACACCCTCCCATCCTCTGTTCCAACCACCTATTCACTGTAAGAAACATCACTTGCAAGAGAGATAGATAAGTAACAAAGATTATACTTCAAATACTAAGATAAATTTAAATTGGTCATATTGATAAGGGAAATCCCTCCATATCCCAAATTTTATAAAATACACAGAACCTCAATAGAAGATTACCTTCTTCTGAAGGAAAGCCACACTTTCTCCATCCTAGGAGCCAAAGAGTTAAAAATCAGACACCTTTTAAGACATTGTTTAAATCCCGAAGTATAAATATTTAACACAGGATGGTACAAACTTCAAAGAATGTCTTGAAGACACAGGTTTTCAACAATAGTATACAAAAATTAACAAAAAATTGTATAGAAACTTCAATGAATTCGAAACCTACAGATTGAAACATTTGACTAAATCCTCATTACTTTTAGTTTTCCATTTTGATTCGATTAGAAGAGGTCTTGTAGAGCAAGTAGATCTCAAACGACATTAAAAATTAAGCATAAACTGTTAGATATTAATGTAGAAATGCTAATAATAGAATTAGTTACAACAGAGGCTCCTGCGTGTCCTCTCCAGCTGTTAACAGATCCACTTTTATAGGAAACCGTTGCTTGCATATCCAGCTATAAAATGTATTCGTTTTCTTGATTAAGTGATATAGATTTGGTGTGAGTTCGATCTCTGTTCTGCAGTTCTGTTTATTTTGGTATCAGAGCCAACGTAGAGGAGGAGAGGAGTCCGCGCGACTTGAGGCGCTGCGTTCGTTGCCATAAATCTGTGTGGATTCGCGCGTTTGTTGAAAACCCTGCTCGTTTTGGCGACCTGCGGTCCTGTGATCGATTCTGTGGACATCAGAAGATTCTAGCGCCGGCTGCTGGCTGTTTGTGGTGTGCCGTGAGGTTTTGTTCTGAGAAAGAGGCCGGATTTTTTTTCTGAGAAACATTCGCTGCCTGTGCGCGCGACTGTGTAAATAACTCTCGACTTGTGTAAATGCAGCGGGATTCCTATCGAATCTGAGATCTCGTTTGTTGGCGGGTGAGGAGCGCAACTGTGTGCCTGGTGCGATGAGCCGTGCCTTCATTGAGCAGATTGCAAATTTGTCTGAGAAAGAGTCGCTGCTGTGAGCGTTCTGTCAATCTGCGTTAAGAGGAGGACTGTTTCCAGCGTTGAGGAGGAGGAGTCCGCGCTGGAATGTGGAGCCGTGTGAAGTCGCTGCCTCCGTTTTGAGATCTGGAGGAGGAGCCCGCGCGACTGTGAACGAGGTTGCTGCTGCTGTGGTGGAGTTTGACATTGAACACCTGTTGTTGTTCAATTCTTAAAGCGTGAAGAGGCCGCACAGACCTTCCCGAGAGGATTTAAACTGCGAAGTCTCTAAGGTTTATGAGGAGACCAATACCTTGCAAGCTAGGGCAGAGGAGTTGCTCATGTTAAAAAGATCGATGTTGCTGGCCTGAATGAGATTCGATCTCCAGATCGTGTGAAGAAGTTGCAAGCATCATTTTTTCACTGAGGACGTGCTCTTGCTGTGTGCGTGTGAAGGTATTTTTTTGAGTTGGTTAAAGAATTTTTTGATTGCTGAAATGTCAACTTCATTCCCAGATAATTATCTGAATGAAGCATCTAAGCTGGATGGTGATAATTA
>CBVK0100603198.1:0-16976 GCA_900067695.1 Picea abies | reverse complement strand
AATAGGTCAAACTTGACCAAGGATCCCCAAAACTTGGTCAAGGGCCAACATTGATTATTGACATGCTCCAAAGGTCATTTGTTTATCTTGAGAGTTTGTTTAGTATTAATTAGAAGTTATGAATTTAGTATTAGTGTTGATTAATTCTAGTTTTGTAGAGTCAAGACTATGATGTACTTGTATCTTGGATTGATCGAGTTTATTTTCAGTCTTAGTCTTTGAGACATCATTTGTCTATGTATGATTTAAATTGCATATTATACTTATAGGTCTAATAATGATCCAAACCCTCGCAAGGGTTTGTAAAGAGAAACTTGATTGTAATTAAGAATGACATCAATAAAATCATCTACTGATTTTTTCTCATTTTTTATACTTGTTATATATTGAATGTTCATATTTATGTTATCGTGCATTTACTTATTCAATTGTTTATAACTTTCATTTACAAGAACTTTTTCTATTTTAAATTTATTTTACACAAAGCATACAAATTTCAAAATAGCATTAGATCCAAGAACTTATTTCTTGAGGTTTGATTGAGATTTTTGACAAGCTATAATCCCAGGGTGAAAGTCCCTCCTATCTCACCTATCCTAGTGAGATTCAAAAATGCTTGAGTGAGGATTTAACCATTCCTCCCATCAACATTTATTTGGCGACCATACTGGGGAGTGACTTTTTACTCTCTGGTTATTTTTCTTTATTTTCATTTTCCATTATTTTAATTCATGACTTTTCCTACTCCACAATAGCCAAACTTTAGGTTTCATCTTCCTGACCCAAGAAGAATTTCTTCGGGTATTTTTTTTATTTTATTCTAGAAACTGCCCACACTCGTGAATAACTTCAACATTATTGGGAAACTATCACTTGTGAAATTGGGATTCAAGAAAAAATAGAAGGCATTCAAAGGAAATCTCGAAATCAACCTCCTCAATAGAGGGTTGTCTTATGACCACCCAATCGCATTCATCAAGACGCACAAAAGTTCATCCTCTTGAATTCGATCCTTTCTTTGAAGTAGGAAGGAGAAAAGTAGTCCTAAATAATCTTCATCCAATTCTTAAAAGATATTTATCATATTTTGAGATTGAGGTATCAAGTATTTCAATATATTTTCCACCCATGAAACCCACAATGACTTATTTTGGTGGTTCCAGTGGTAATAGCGGATCTACTTCATCTCAAACTTCGTCTTCTTCTTCAATCAGAAGCATATATAGTCATTATAATCATATTCAGACAATCATAAATCCCGTGAAAGTTATCAAACAATACGGTTTACTTCAAGTCGAGGAGAATGCAAATACTACTCCATGGCATGTGTCCTCTTCTTTAGATTTATCTCCAACCATTATACATCTTCCAAAGTTCAAATACCATTTGCATAAATTTTCTAGTAGTGGCACTATTACAATGAATGAGCATCTTGTTTCTTTTTCAAATGCATGCCATAATATTGGAGAAAATGAAAATGATACTTGCATGAGACCTTTTCTAAATTCTTTGGAAGGAAAGTTTGTGGTCAATTTCTTTGAATTATCGCCTAAGAAATTTATAACTTGGGATGAATTATGGTATTGGTTCAAATCAACCTATGGAAAACCTCAAATTCCAGCTGATTTTTTGAAAGATTACAATAATCTTGTTTACAATAAAGGTGAAACCATTAAATCTTTTAACTTATGTTTCATTAAATTATACAATCAGATTCCAAAGATCACTAGACCAATGAATTATTATAAAACAATACCTTCTACCTATTGTCATAGGCTAGAGGAAAAGAATGCTAACAGTCTGCGATCTACATTAAACACTTGTTTAGAGTTTGAGGATCAATTGGAAAGAACAGATCTTCCTTTCAAAGACTATGTCAAACAAACCGACATGTCAATTGTGTTACAACTAGTGTAGGATATGATAAATCGAATGATTTATTTTGAAAGAAAAAGGGTGACTTCCACTTCTAATTCTACTAAAACCTCCACCAATACTGCCTTTAGGAACCAAACTAATCATTTTCAACCTAAGGCTATTCTCTCAAGAACCTGGTGTAATTTTTGTGAGGAGAATCATGATGAAAATACCTGTGAGATCAAAAAAAATACAAGAGAACACATCTTTGGAAAAAGGACCGATACAACAATTGTTTCCTTAGATTGGGCTCAGGAAAAATATATCATGATGGTTGACACTTGAAACAAATCATATCAGAACAAGGGCAAGGGAGTTCCTCCCAAGACTGCTTCTGCTCCTAGTTCATCCTCTCAACAAACTAATCCTCAGATTATGAGGGTTACTCAGATTCAAGATATTTGTACCTCATCTTCTTCATCTAAATACAATATCTTGAAACAATTGGTTACAATCAAAGAAGATGCATCTTTATTGGACATGGTCATCGTCCTTGAACAACAAAGGCATTTGAAATATTTCATGGAAGGTAAAACTTCCAATGTTTCTAGTTTGATTGAAGAATAGAATGAAGATGGAATGTATATAAATAAATTAGATGTATATAATCCTAGAAATTATGTAAAAAATCCCCCTTTCTACATTTTTATAAATATTATGGATAATATTCCACATTATTGTCTAATTGATGGAGGACCATGCCCCAATGTTATGTCCAAGATTATAATGGAAGAGTTAGGTCTTTCATGTACAAATGAAAATTCGAAGAGTATGTTGTATTACAATAGTCAACAGCAAGCAACTATTGGTGAAATCAATGATTTAACTTTGGTTTTGTGTTCCCATGCTGAGATTAGAAGCACTTGTAATATTTAATTGATCGATATGATAGTTAGCAATTGTTCCATCATTTTGGGAAGAGATTGGAAAGAATTAACCAGTGGATATATTTCATTCGATGGGACACACATGTCTCTTCCCAAGAATGGAAAGAATATTATTTTTCTTTGGGAGGGATAAATCTCACCATACATAAACAGTCTTCCACAACCACATGTTAATTACATTGAAGAAGACATTGTTGTATACTCAATTTTTCTATGAAAGTATATTATTGTTCTTTAGAAGGGACGAATCTCACCATACATGGAAATTATTCCACGACCACATGTTAATTACATTGAAGAAGACATTGATGTATACTCAATTTTTATAGAGGAGGATAATGATTCTATTGCATAGTTTCCAGATCCTGAAGATGGAATGTGGCACATGCATTTTGATGGTGCATGCTCTAGTGAAGGTAATGGAGTTGGCATAGTATTGTATTCAATTGTACGAAAGATTCACAATTTCTCTTACATAGTAGACTTTACATGTACTAATAACATTACATAATTTGAATCCTTGGTTCTTGGAATTGAAAATTCTTTCAATATTGGTTGTTATCATATTTCTATTTTTGGAGATTCTGAACTCATTGTAAATCTGGTTAGAAGAATCTACACTCCATCTAACAAATTGTTAAAGAGGTATGCACAAGCAGTTTGGAAATTAATCTACAATATTCTATCTTTCAACATCACACATATCAAGAGAGATATAAACTATATGGTTGGTAGGCTTATTGTGTTTGCAGCTAGTCCTACAAGGAAAATACTTCCTGAGAGGCTTGATTTTACATTTATGTCCTTATATCGTCCTCATTTTCCTGATAATGTAGAATCTTGGCAAGTTTTTCCTGATGATGAAAGTATATGTGAATTTTTGCAAAATGACCCATTGAAATGGAAAGAGATTATATCTCATAACAAATTCCCAAAGGGATTGAATCCCCTAGAAAGCTCATTTTCATCTAGTGACGTTGGAAACAAAAAGGAAAAAAGAAGAGGAGGAGTCAAAAAGAAATATTGGAAGTATTATCTCTGTGAACATTGGGACTCAAGAAGACCCAAATATTTTAAAGATTGGATCTCAATGTTCAGAGAAAGGAAATTAGAAATTTATGGATATTTTCCATGAATTTAAAGATGTATTTGCTTGGTCTTATTTACATGGTTTTGATCCTAACATTATTTTGCATGCAATTATGAGCAAGGAAGAGGAAAAATAGGTAAGGCAACGACAAAGACATATTCATCATGTGTTAGAAGAAACAATTAGTAAAGAGGTTGAAAATCTCATTAATGCCCATATTATTTTTCCTGTGAAGTATTTTGAATAGGTATCTAACCTTGTCCGAGTACAGAAAAAGAAAGGTGATATAAGATTATTTTCTGATTTTCGTGACATAAATAGGGAAAGTGTTATGGATATTTTTCCTCTTCCTAACATGGAACTTATCTTACAACAAGTGGCGAGATCAAAAATAATGTCACTTCTTGATGGATTTTCAGGTTATTTTCAAATTCAAGTCAAGAGGGTTGATAAATATAAAACCACATTTACCACACATTGGGGCACCTTCACTTATGAAAGAATTCCTTGTGGTTTAATTAATGCAGGTGTTAACTTTCAAAGAGCTATGCAAATATCCTTTGATGATCTTATCGGCAAAATAATTCAAATCTATCTTGATGATTTAACTATTTATTCAAATATCGACAAAATCATTTTGATCATCTAAAATAAGTTTTCCTTCGCTGCAAAAAAATTAGAATGTCTTTAAGTCCTGCAAAATCTATTTTTGTTGTCACTGCAAGAAATATTCTTGGAAATATTGTATCTAAATCAGGAATTAGTATTGATCCGAAAAGGTTTATAGCAATTCAGAATCTTCAAGTCCCATCTTCAAAAAAATAAATCCAGTCTCTCATGGGTAAGATTAATTTTGTTAGAAATCCATTCCTGATTTTGCTAGAATGGTAAAGCCTATACATAATATGTTAAAGAAAGATCGATCACTTTCTTGGAATGAAGATACTGAAAAAGATTTTGTAGAAATCAAAAAAGAAATCAATTATGCACCTGTTTTGGAAAAACCAAATTTTGAAAAAAAAAATATTGTTTACACAAATGTCACTGAAGAAGTAATCTTTGTCATTCTTCTTCAAAAATATTATCAAAACAATGAGAATCCAATAGCTTACATGATTCAAAACTTATCTGATGATGAATTCAAATACACTTGAATTGAAAAACATAATTATGCTCTTGTTAAACCTATTGAAAATTTTTGTCACTTTGTCTTAGGAAAGCATACTCAAGTAAAAGTCCATTTACCTATAGTTAATTTTTTTTTTCACAAACACACTTATCTGGAAATATTGTACATTGGCTTGCCAAGATACGGGAACATGATTTCACGATCACAACTTCCAACACTATTAATGGGCATGATCTAGCCTTACACATGGCTCACCACCTTGAACCAGGAACTTGTTCTAAAAATAATGAGGATGCCTTTTCTGCATTATTTCTTATTGAATATGGAAATCTTGATTTAGCAGTGCATCTCTGGTATCAGGATATAATCTATTATCTACAATATGAAAGATGTCCTAATAACCTTGAACATCACGAACATGGAAGGACTCGACTCGAGGCTTCTAAATATCTAATATTGAACACATCACTTTTTCATGGAAATGTTGATGGATTACTATTATGTTGTGTAAACGATACAACAACCCAAAAGATTTTAAAATAAATTCATGGGTTAGCAGATTCGAATATTCACATTGGTGGACATTTTTCTACCAAAGACACTACTCATAAAATTATGAGAACTGATTATTACTAACCTTCAATTTTAAGATATTCATATAAGTTTATATAGGCTTGTATTGAATGTCAAAAAAATGTTGATAAAGAAAAGTTTTTTTTTATTCCTTTGCAACTAATTCTACCTTACTTTCCCTTTTCTAAATGGGGATTGTATTTCATTGGACCTATTAATCCCTCATCTTTTGCAGGTCGTATTTTATCTTGACAGCAACAAACTAATTTACAAAATGAACTGAAGCAATTCCTCTCAAACATGCACAAGATGAGCAAGTAATCTCCTTTTAGAATCTAATATATTTTCTCCTTTTGGTCTTCCAATTGAAATTATTTATGATAATGGGCCAGCATTTACATATGGAAAATTCACCCAATTTCTCAACAAACTTGGAGTGATTCACTTCACTTCATCTACATATTATCCACAAGGAAATGGGCAACCTAAACCAATGAATAAGAATCTAGTCAAAATTATTAAGAATATCATAAATGATAAACCTCGTCAGTGGCATGCTTTATTTACACATTATGGGCTGACCATACCATCACAAAAAAAAGTACTGACCATACTCCTTTTCAGTTATTATATGTCCAAGAAGAAATTATTCCTCTGGAGCTTGAATTAACTTCCCTTAGATTAGCTTTGCAGGAATAAGAGTTGAACTCTATTGATATCCCTCAAAGAATTCATGTGCTGCTAGATATAGAAGAACAAAGGAGCTTTTCTCTCTTGAAAATCTTAAAAAGAGACAACATTCTATTAAGAAATACTTTGATAAGAGGGCTAAATAAGCTACTTTTGCAACTGATGAAAATTTTTACTATGGGATTATGCTCATGCTGACAAAGGTATGTTAAAATAATAGGTGTGCTTATTTCACCATAGACAATATCTCAATATTGTCACCCAACCATAGGCACAAGGTCACCCCCGATCACCTTAACCTTGACAGATAGAATAATTCTAGAAGAAAACACTAGAGCAGATAGCCAACCAATATAGTGTACCTTCTCTCCAAAGCTAGCACACCAAGAAGAAAGTACAAAACCATAACCAAAGACCAAGTCACCATTGCAGCAATTGTATCTCTCCTCCATTCATGCACACCACTAGTCCTTATGCAATTGTGAGAGTGAGTGAGTAAAAATGAGTTCAATCTCCCTTTATTTATAGTCCTCCAAGTCACTTAACTGGGCCGACTTCTTCTCTTGGAGGCTAATAACTTAACATAAATTATTCTCTTGAGATGACTTGTCTTTTAGGGTTATTAACCAACTATTTAGGGTTTCTCTTGCTTCTTGGAATATTCTAGTCTCGTCAAAGGTTACACGTAGAGGTTAATACCTCCCGCAACTATCGTAATATCAACACTCCCTCCTAGCTAGGGAGGTATTAAAGGAAATGGTCTTGAGCACAAAAAAACTATTCAACCGGTAGCATCATCATAGCCACACAGGATATCTCATGATCAAATCACAAGCACCATCATCACTATCCATCTATATAGTCTCCATGGAAATTAGAACAATTCCATCCAATAGAACACAACTATGTCTATCCATAGTAGTATAAAACTACTATCTAGTGGTACACAACCACTCCTAGTAGAATACAGCTACTAACTAGTGACATACAATCACTACCAGTGGATCACATCCACCACAGTAGCATACGGTTATTTTCTAGAGACATACAGTCTCCACAGCAATCAAATAATATCATTTGATATCATCCTGCATCAACGATGTCATCAATTGCATCACCTCTAAGCCATACTAGCATGATTTCCATGCATCATATCTAAGTTGTACTAGCGTGATCTGGAGTATCATCTACATCATCTCTAATTCATACTAGCATGACATAACTAGCATGATGCCAATGCATCATATCTAAGTTCAATGCATCATGATGTATGAGTACATCATCTCTAATATGTACTCGCATGATGTAGATCAGTGCCTCGCTGTGTCATCTCTAAGTTGTATGATCATCTCTAAATCGTATTATCATGAAATATCTAACATGATGTCAATACATTGTATCTAAGCTATATGTCACCTCTAAGTTGTACTCACATGATCATATCTAGCATGACAAAATCCCCCTACATCATCTCTAAGTTGTATGGTCATCTCTAAGTCATACTAGCATGACATATCTAGCATGATGTCAATACATCATATCTAAGATGTATGTCATATCTAATATGTACTCGCATGGCCATATCTAGCATGATGCAGCTCACCAGCATCATCTTTAAGCTGTACTATAATGAACATAACTAGCATGATGCAAGCATCATCTCTAAGCTATATGTTCACCTCTAAGTTGTACTAGCACGATGTTCCTCAGGCCATTGTATCAACAACTCCAACCATTTGTATCATATCTGAGTTGTACTAGCATGATCATATCTAGCATGATGCAAGAATCATCTCTAAGATGTATGACCATCTCTAAGTTGTACTGGCATGATACATATCCACAATTCATTGACAGTCCATGATGCCACATATCAGTGCTCCCTCCCAACTGAGGAATTCATCTCCTCCCTTTCAACCAAGGGAGCAATCTCTGCAAGCCCCATATTTTGCCTCAAGTATGCAAAATTTATCTTGGACAAAGGCTTCGTCAAAATATATGTAGTTTTCTCATCAGTGGAGATATACTAGAGAACCACTTCTCCCCTCTAGACTTTATCACATAGAAAATAGTACTTGATCTCAATGTGCTTCGACTTGTCATGGAACACTAGGTTCTCTGAGAGCTTCACACAGCTCTGGTTATCAAAATATATCATGGTCAAATACAACACCTAATTAAACAATCCAGAAACCAGCTTATGGATCCACACTGCTTTCATACAAGCATCACAAGTTGCAATATACTTTTCTTCCATAGTGCTAAGTGAAACAAACTTCTATTTTCTTCTAGCCCATGAAATCATAGAAGAACCCAAACTGAAACACAGTTCATAAGTACTCTTTCTATATTATGCACTCCCTTCCCAATTTGAATCAATAAATCCATGCAGTTTTACTTCACTGTTTGAGGCATATCTCAAACCATACATTATCGTCCCATGAAGATCTCTCAAGATATGCTTTGCAGCTTTCCAATTCTCTTGTCTAGGTTCCACCTAGAACTAGCTCAACGTGTTCACAACAAAGCATATGTCCGGCCTAGTATTTACCAAATACATCAAGGATCCAATCAATTGTCGGTACAGGGATGAGTCTACTAGATCAAAATTAGAGTCTCTCAACTTCCTTAAATCTGTTAACATGGGAGTTTCCATGGATTTGCAATCCAACATCCCAAAATTCTGAAGGATATTTACAACGTACTTCCCTTGTCCTAGGAAGACTTCACCATGCTTTTGCCACACTTCTAGTCCCAATTAGTAGTGCATGAGAACAATATCCTTCATATCAAATTCAGTGGATAGCTCCTTCTTACACTGAATAATGAGAGGCTCTGCACCTGTCAAGAACAAGTCATCAACATATAATAGTAGAATAATAGGTGCATTATTCACAACTTTGTAACAGAGGTTTGGATCCACATGACTCTTGGAAAATCCAAGTCTTGTCAAGTAGCTATCAATATGTGTATACCAAGCTCTTGGATCTTTCTTGAGTCCATACAAGGCCTTCATCAATCTGCATACATGGGTTTCTTTTGGGTGTACCTCAAAACCTTGAGGTTTCTCTATGCATACTTCTTCCTCAATCACTCCATTGAGAAAAGTGGTATTTACATCCATCTGATGTAAAATCCAACCCATGGAAGCTGCTACAGATACGATGGCTTTAATTGATGTATATATTGAAAATGGAGCAAACGTCTCATCATAATCGTCTCCCTCCTGCTGAGAGAATCCTCTAGCCATAAATCTTGCCTTGTATTTATCAATACTTCCATTTACATCATGCCTTATATTGTAAACCCACTTTTAAGTAACAATAGAATTCTCTTTAGGTCTAGTCACAACTTCCCATACATCATTTTTCATAATAAATTGGTATTCCTCCATCATGGATTCCTTCCATTCTTTTTGTTTGACTACTTTCTCAAAGGTGGAAGGTTCAGCATTGATGATACTTGTCATGAACGTTTCATAATTGGAGAACCTTGTGGGTTTCTTACTTTGCCTGAAAGTACCAGTGGGAGCCTTATGCTTTTCTGCTTCTTGCAAAATAGTTTCAAGCCATGCTGGTCTCTTTATTGTCTTTGATATAATAGTTGGTTCCACGAATTCATGTGGTGCTTCTTGTTCTTCAATAGGTTATTCTAGAGAACATGTACTTTCTTCTTTGGTATGTTCATGTTCCTCTTCTTCATTAGATTCTATAGATTCTTCTATAGACTTCTTAAATGCAATCATTTCATCAAAAGTTACGTCTCTACTTATTTAAATCTTATGTTGACCTAGAACATAGATTCTATATTCTTTTGATGATTCACTATAACCAACGAATATTCCTCTCTTTTCTAAGGGTTCCAACTTCTTTCTCTTATCCTTGGGAACATGAATGTACACAGGACATCCAATGATTCTCAAGTGTTCAACACTTGGCTTATTTCCTGAGAAGGCTTCTTCAGGAGTCATGTTCTTCAATATTCTATGTGGACTTCTATTCTAAACATAAACAGCTATCATAGTTGCTTCTCGCCATAGGAACATAGATAAGTTCTGATCATTCATCATTGCCTTGATTGATTCTTCAATGGTCCTGTTCTTTCTTTCAGCCACACCATTCTGTTGAGAATTTTGAGGGACAATGAGCTCCCTCCTAATCCCATCTTCTTTACAAAAGGAAACAAGCTCCTTGGAGGTGTATTCTCCTCCATTATCGATTCTTATTATCTTGATCTTCTTATCTGTTAGGTTTTCTACTTCGGCCTTGAATTCTTGGAATTTTCTAAATACTTCATCCTTAGTCTTTAACAAATGCAACCATGTCTTTCTTGAGAAGTCATCTATGAACATTACATAGTAAAGAGATCCTCCTAGAGACTTCATTGGAATAGTTCCACATACATCTGAATGTATTAGTTCTAAGATCCCTTTGGATCTATTCTCACTACTTGGGAAAGGTTTCTTAATGTTCTTCTCAAGTGCACACCTTCATGTACACACCTTCATGTATTGACTGTAATTCCGGTATGCCTACAACCATCTGTTTTAGGGATGGAAAGGATTGATAATGAAGGTGAGCATATCTTCTTTGTCATAACTCACTAGGGTTGATTCTGTCATGTACTAGGGCTTGAGTATTCTAACCTAGGAGTTTATATAAACTTCCTTCACAGGTTCCAATAACTCTAGTGTTTTCTATCTTGGATTCTTTAGACCATACAAGAAATTTTCCATCCACAAAAGATACGCTGTCTCCTTTCTCTTCCAAACAGGAAATATATACTAGATTATTTTTCAAACTAGGAACATATAAAACATTACAAAGATGGATAGAGTTACCTGATTCCATTTTGATAATAGCTTGTCCAATTCCCTTGACTACATAAGATTTCTTGTCTCCAAGCTCTACTTTATGAGGTGTCTCCTTTTCCTTCATGCATGAGAAATTCTTATGGTCACATGTCATATGCCTTGAAGATCCACTATCGATCAGCCACATGTCATCTTCAATGGTTTCAGTAAGAGACAAATAATAGAAGAAATTTGCTTCATCATGCTTTGTCTTCTTTGAGGGTTCTTCATCATGCTTTGTCTTCTTTGAGGGTTCTTCATCATTGGCAGTTGATGTGTGATGTCTCTCTTTTCTCTTCATTTTTAGCTTAGGACATTTCATCTTATAGTGGCCATAATCATGGCATTCAAAGAATTGTACCTTTGACATACCTCTCTTGAACTTCTTTCTTGAATCAGATCTTTTCTTACTTCCATGTCTTTTAAACTTTGTTGCAAAGTCTTTAGCATCTTCTTCCTTCTAAGGTTTCTTCTCTTTTCCTGCTTCAAAATGTGGTTCCATGATATTGCATTTCACGATATCTAGGATTTTATTCTTGGCAAGGATGAGGTCAATCCTTGTCTTCCATGCTCTGAAGTTTAAAGCCCCTTCTAACTTGTTTTCTGACTTCATAGAGTAAGTCATGGTTGTATTGACTTTGACTTTGACTTGGTCAACCTTTTCCTTTGACCAAAAACTCAAAATTGACTCCTTGGCTTGCTAAGAGTACCAGGGACTGCGCTAGGCTAGGGTGCATTAGGCTATCCAAAAATTAGGTCAAGCATTTCACTTAAGGTACCTCAACAAGAGGGTTAGGGTTTCATTGTTGCAGCAAAACTCTAACTATAACTACAACTGACCAAATTCTCCCAATATACCTTCCAATGGTTAGACTGCCTGAAGATAGTGTGGGCCCTTAACTTTTTAAAATAATAGGTTTGTTTGTTTCACCATAGACAATATCTCAGTATTGTCACCCAACCATAGGCAATAGGCCAACCCTGAGCACCTTAACCCTAAAAGCTAGAATAATTATGAAATCAAACACTAGAGTAGATAGCCAACCAAGATAGCATACCTTCTCTCCAAAGCTAGCGCACTAAGAAAAAATTCCAAACCATAACCAAAGACCAAGTCACCACTGCAACAGCTACATCTCTCCTCTAGTCATGTGCACCACTAGTCCTTATGCAGTTGTGAGAGTGATTGAGTACAAATGAGCTCAAGCGCCCTCTATTTATAGTCCTTCAAGCCACTTATTTGGGTCGACTTCTTCTCTTGGAGGCTAATAAAGTAATAAAAATTATTCTCTTGAGCCGACTTGTATTCTAGGGTTATTAACCAACTATTTACGGTTTCTCTTTCTTCCCAGAATATTCTAGTCTCGTCAAAGTTTACACGTAGAGGTTAATACCTCTCGCAGCTACCGTAATATTAGCAAGGTAAGCATTCAAAGTTTCAGAATTTATGGTTGGGTCCTTATATAATTGCCTCTGTTGTTGAAAATAACTCTTATTTACTAAAAGACACATGGGTGACTATTTTATTACACAACTAATGGTTTGCATCTGAAACACTATGTTGAACTGGCTAATTTCTTGTCATTTGTAGTGTTTCTTGTATATATTTGATTTTTTGTTTGTACAATATTGTTTTTATTATTTTCAATTTTGGTTTTTTTGAGTTTTGTTTCCTTTCTTTTGATTTTGAGATTTTGGTCAAAGATGGATCAATCAAGTTACATGAATGTTCATTGGACTGCAAAATTTTCATTAATTTGTTTTGGAAAAAAATGGAGTACAAACAACAGAGATGAACGAATTATTTTTGAGTCCACAACACTATTTGTGTAGTATTTGTCGAACCAATCATATTATCTTGCAGAGACTTGATGATCACATCTCTTTCCCATCTTCTTCTTTCCTATTCTACCCTCCATGAGTGTTTTTGAAGAGCATATCATAAATTTTGATGAAATTTATATTGGACTACGTGAGAAGAAGAAACAATCAGCAAAGTATAATTTCAAAAGCAAAACCAGAAATTTTGAGTTAAAGTCTATTAGAAATAGACTACTCTGTGGAGTCACCAGAAGTTGACTCAAAAATCCGTCACCTACTAATCTAGCCTACAAATTATTGCAAGGCCTATCAACACATTTATTTTAATAATAATAATAGATGGGGTCCCCTAGAAGAAAACATATGGGTGATTATTTTCAACATAACATTTCCCTCAGCATGTTTTATATTCACATTAGTTATGATGTTTTAGAATTATGGTGTACTGATTCAATTCTTATTGTTTATCATCACACATGTCTAGATGGTGTCAAATGATTGCTTGCATCTGAATATGGAAAATGGCAGTTTCGCAAGAGGCATCAAAGGGTGGTAACTCTATTTATTTCTTATTGGTATGTTGACACCAATTTGATACTCATCAAATTAATTGGCATAAGGTCGGTTCTATTCCTATGATTACATGCATGCTGAAAATATTTCAAAGCATAAAAGTTACAAATTTGAGTTTAAATAGCCTATATGGTTTGCTTTGAGTTTGGTATATACACATAGGTCTTTTTTTTGTATGGTAAATAAAATGCATGAAAAGTTTAGTTCTTCGTACGCATAAAGGGTTGGCATAGTGATAATGTGTTGGTAAATGGTATAAACCTTCGGTTTAACAAAGTGCATGATATATGTTACATGGCATGGCATATCATATATGATTGAATATGTGAAACGATATAAGCCTTGGATTACTTATGTGCATATTATACGAACTGATTTGATTGATGGTGATTGGAATAGCATATATCTTGAGGCTGATATAGTGCATGATATTACATTATTTGAGTTGAATGTGATGTGACTTGGTTGTGATGAGGTTCGCTTGGCATGAGTTTACGGTTATTTGTTTCATAAGTTGAGTTGGAATGCTTAAATGGTATTGTGAAGGATATGAAATTGAATGAGTTGCCCATGCATTTATTTTGATAAGACATGTCTTTAATGTTGAGTTGGCTCGTGCTTTACCACCTTTCAACAAACTAGGGTTATGTCATTTTCATTGTTTGGTTTGTGGAAGAGAGTTATGCTTGGTCTAAATAACGAACCTGCCTGGTCGTTGTGGAAATTGTCACGGCTTTGGTATAAACTCACCATTAGACACAGTAAGTACACTAGCTCCTGAGCATATTTTGCATGTAATTTGTTTGTAATGGTTAAGTTTGTGGCTATGGTTGGCTAGCATATTTTGTCAAACCAATCATATTATCTTGCAAATACTTTATGATCACAACTCTTTCCCATCTTTTTCATTCCTATTCTACCCTCCATGAGTGTTTTTTAAGAGAATATCATAAATTTTGATGAAATTTCTATTGGACTACGTGAGAAGAAGAAACAATCAGTGAAGTATAATTTCAAAAGCAAAACCAGAAATTTTGAGTTATAGTCTATTAGAAATAGACTATCATGTGGAGTCACCATATGTTGACTCAAAAATATGTCACCTACTAATCTAGCCTACAAATTATTGCAAGGCTATCCACATGTTTATTTTAATAATAATAATAGATGGGGTACCCTAGAAGAAAACTTATGGGTGATTATTTTTGACATAACATTTCCCTCAGCATGTTTTATATTCATATTAGTTATAATGTTTTAGAATTATGGTGTACTGATTCAATTTTTATCGTTTATCATCACACATGTCTAGATGGTGTCAAATGCTTGCTTGCATTTGAATATGGCAAATGGCAGTTTCGCAAGAGGAATCAAAGGGTGGTAACTCTGTTTATTTTTTATTGGTATGGTGACATCAATTTGATACTCGTCAAATTAATTGGCATAAGTTTGGTTCTATTCCTATGATTACATGCATGGTGAAAAGATTTCAAATCATAAAAAGGTTACAAATTTGAGTTTAAAGAGCCTACATGGTTTGCTTTGAGTTTGGTATATACACATAGGTAATTTTTTTGTATGGAAAATAAAATGCATGCAAAGTTTAGTTCTTCCTACATATAAAGGGTTGGCATAGTGATAATGTGTTGGTAAATGGTATAAACCTTGGGTTTAACAAAGTGCATGATATATATTACATGGCATGGCATAACATATATGATTGAATAAGTGAAACGATATAAGCCCTGGATTACTTATGTGCATATTATATGAATTGATTTGATTGATAATGATTGGAATAGCATATATCTTAAGGTTGATGGAGTGCATGATATTACATGATGTGAGTTGAATTTGATGCAACTTGGTTGTGATGAGCTTCGCTTGGCATGAGTTTATGGTTATTTGTTTCATATGTTGAGTTGGAATGCTTATATGGTATTGTGAAGGATATGAAAGTGAATGAGTTGGCCATGCATTTATCTGGATAAGACGTGGTATTTAATGTTGAATTGGATCACGCTTTACCACCTTTAAATGAACTATGGTTATGTCATTTACATTGTTTGGTTTGTGGAACAGAGCTCTACTTGGTATGAAGAACGAACCCGCCTGGTGGTTGTGGAAATCGTCTCAGCTTTGGTATAAACTTACCATTGGACAAAGTAAGTACACTAGCTCCTAAGCATATTTTGCATGTAATTTGTTTGTAATGGTTAAGTTGTTGGCTATGGTTGGCTAGTCTTGAGTGTAAAAGTTCTCTCTTTCCCTAGCTTTCATTTCTTAGAAAATTATTTGAGGAAAGAATTGGTGGCTATTGGATGTAAATGGTCGTTTGGTTTTCAGTTGATGTTGGTCACTATCCATTCTCTCATTTTCCCTCTTATGTATGTCATTTCTATCTATGAAAGTTTGTAAATGGTGGAAATTGGATATGAGTCGAACCTATCTCTGCCATTGCATGCAAAGATAAAAATATTCGAACCTGAGTTGGTTATTTACTGTCAATTATTCAAGTTATGTAGTTTTGAAAGTAACAGGTGTTATAACCGTATAATTTATAGGATCATCTGGTGACTGGAAAAAAAAATTACTATTGATGTATGTTGTCTTGCAAATAATATTTCATTCCTGCAAATTATTTTCAAAAAGAAAAGAAAAGAAAGAAAAAAGAAATGAAAAGAAGAAAGAAAAAAAAATGAAAAGAAAGAAAAAGAAAAGAAAAGAATAAAAGAGGGCATGAAAGAAAATGGATAAAATCCCCATGCAATAACAATGACTTGATCCATATAGTTTAAACATGGCCAAGTCCATTTGAATTCATGTTGATAGGTTTAGTGAATAAGCCTGGCTAAACTGTTTAATCTTAACCAGGTAGTTAGGTTAGCTAGTGAATAAATTTGATCAAATTGTTACCAGGTAGTTAGGTTAGCTAGTGAATAAATTTGATCAAATTGTTCAATCTTGATCAAATAGCCCCAGGGTAGAGTAATTTCTTATCCCAATAGTCTAATTTGGGCTAAATGTGTAGTTAGGTAGGATAGGACATAGGCCAACTAATTTTTCCTTCAATAAATATGCTTGATCTTGAATGAAAATCCATGATTTTGATGTTTGAGGTGTGTTTCCTAACCACTTAGTGACAAAAAGCAAAGGGAAGTAGGGAAAAACCCACAAAAAGAGCAATATCCTAAGTTTGCGCTGCACATTTTTGGCTCGCGCACAGAGAATAAAGAGCGCGCTAAGATTAATGGTTGATCTAGCGACGCATAGATCAATGGTGGACAACGAATTCTGGACCCCCTCGACCATTCTACCTTTAACAGTGGGGGGCAGGGGGGGTCTGATATGGAGAATAAAGAGCGTGCTAAGATCAATAGCTAATCTAGTAGTGCGTAGATCAACGATGGACAACAAATTTCGGACCCTCCCGACCATTCTACC
>CBVK0100603197.1:0-16977 GCA_900067695.1 Picea abies | reverse complement strand
TTTCAAAATAGTGAATCTATTTTTGGGAAAAACAATGGAAAATTAGCCCACGAGAGAAATTTAGCCCCTAAAATCATCCATGATATTCTCAGAGAAGGATCCGGTAAATATAGTACTCAATGGTTTTCCCAAGACATGGGATGCATTTGCCGCAAGCATGAACACAAGGAAGGAGTATCCTACATTTGAAGAACATTGGACATGTTGTGCACAAGAAGAATCAAGTATTAGTGCAAAAGAGAAACCTCAAAAGAAATACAATGATCAAGCCTTCATGACAAGATTCAAGAATTTCAAGAAGAAAAGGAAGTTTGGAAAGAATCTAAATCAAAAGAAGGATATGTCAGAAATACAATGCTTCAAATGTCGAAAATATGGTCACTACAAGAATAATTGTCCCGAGCTAAAGGAAAGGAAGGAGACACACGAAGCATCATTTGTCGAAGAGAGGAAACCCTCAAGGAAGACCAAGCAGGATAAAGAAGACTAAAGACAAGGTAACAATATTCTTCATAGTTCTTGTACATATCATGTTTGCATAGTCTTTGTACATATCTTGTATATCTATTTCTTAGAAGACAATATGTTCCAAGACAAACTATACCTATAGATTGGTATCATTATGACTACAAGTCGGAAAATACACATGAAGGATGAATTACATCAAACAATTCATGTGGAAGTTATTACATAAGTAACAACTGCAAGATAAGACGAAATCAGATTCAATCTTGAAGAAATCAAGAAGAAGTAAAGACAGACAGAAGTTATAAATGAAGATGAAATTGGAGAAAGAATTACGACACCTTGCAGAAGGCAATAAGGATGCAAACAAAAGCTTGGATTATGGGAGTTGATTATATACTTCCAAAAGAAAAACATGCACTCATACATGAAGCAAGAATTAGGAGGGAGCTAATCCTATGATCCATTGAATATGATGAAGTATATATCCATGGTAGCAGCCATGAAAAGAAGTACATGTTCAATTTGACTTTAGAAGAAGTCTTCTTCGAAAAGAAACCTTAAAGTATCCCTAGTTGTCCATCCATGTCCATGATCCTATGATGAAAGGAAGAAGTTGGAATCTTCAGGGCATGGAATCTATAGAAAACTCCATGGACCTAAGAACTAAAGAGAAACATGAGGAAGAACATGAAGATTTCAAGAAAGAAAGAAAATCCAAAACAAAAAGTCATTGTATCAAGAATCACAAGACTACCAGCCTGATCTGAACTCACAATAATCAATCAAGAAGAGGAACTGAAATTTGTGATGAAGAAACGTGTATGAAAGACTTATGAATGTAAGCATTGTGATATCTAGAACTACAGGTTCTCCTAGATGGAGGGATACGACTATGATGATTGTTGGTTCTAGTAAAACAAATATACCTCTACATGAGCCATTATATCATCCACAATATCCATGGGTTGGAATTGACATCAGATAAATGCAAAGACTGTTCTCCAAAATAATTGAACAAACAACATATGTAGAGAAACCTCAAGGCTTTGAGGTAAACCAGAAAGAGACTCTTGTATGAAGATGAAAGAAGATCTTGTATGGACTCAAACGACTTGGTGCAAATATTCTCATGCATAGCAGAAGCGTGGTGAAAATATTCTATGATAAAAGTTAGAATGGTTACTCAGAAGTCCAGGATGATGGATTTCTAATCCATGAAAAACTCTCATGATGAAAGGTTACTCAGAAGTCCAGGATGATGGATTTCTAATCCATGAAAAACTCTCATGATGAAAGAAGAAGTGCCACATGGATATGTTCTAGTTTGAGCCTTTCCACGATGTTATGATCTAGCAGAAAACAAAGGAGTTGAATTCAACTATGATATACTATATTGATCAGAGCTATATGAAGCCTTCAAGAAAATACCAGTGTTCCAAAAAGACCAAAGTACATTGAGATCAAACATTACATTCTTCGTGATGAATTCTAGAAAAGAGAAAGTGGTTCTCCAATATATATGTCCATAGATGAGCAGATAAGAAGACATTTTTTTAAAGCCTCTGTCCAAGAAGAAAGATTTTGTGTACTCAAGATGGAGATCGTGGAGACAACTTCCTTATTGAAAAAGGAAGAGATGACTCCCAGGTTGGGAGGGAGCACTGATGTGTTATTGACTTATGGATAGTCATTTTTCAGTTAGAAAAATGGTCCAAGATGAGCAGTTCCTTTCTAGTTTGGAAAGTGGTTTGAGATTTCTGATAGACAGGCATTTTTCCAGTTCGGAAAATGGTTTGAGATTTCTGATGGATAGGCATTTTCCAGTTCAGAAAATGGTCCAGATCGAATGATAATTTTCATAATGAAAATGGTTCGATGGATTGTTGATGTACCATAGACAATGATTTCCCATTGTGCTTAACATGGGGAATGGTATAGGAAAGTCTCTCTTCTTGACGATCACTATCAGTAGTGGTCAAGAAGACTGGTCCGCCTTGCCGAATAGTCATTCTTTCGAAGCTCATAGCTGTGAGAATTTTTGAAGAATGGTTTGTTTTGGAAGTTGGTGCAGGACAGTCATTTCCTTAAGAAATGGTCCAGACACTCATTCCCTAGGAAAGATTCATTATCCCCAGGTTGCACTTTTTTTAGTGCCGAAGGAATGGCCCAGATAGGTGAATGGTCTAGGTTCAACAATCACGAACATGCATTCCATAGGGTAGACTCATTCACTCTAGGTTGCACCTTGTTTAGTGCTAGATGAATGGCACATGATATGGAATGGTCCAGGCTCAGAAATTAGGACAATTATTCTTCCTTTATTGAGAAGAATAGTCCAGATATCTCATCATTGATGTTTTACTTTCTAAGGGCAAACGCTCTTCCAGACCTCACAGATGTGAGAGGAAGAATGGCCCAGATGATTCAGTTTATATCATAACAATGTTTTCTGTGCAGGTTGATACCAGATGACATGATTCGTATGGAGAATGCATGTCTTTGGATATTAGATGTATACTACTATGGTGGATTTGTTTCTACTGATTGTGACTATATGTTACTGATCAAGTAACTATGTGCTACTTGGTGTGGGAGTGTACCATAGGATTGTAGTTGCGTACTACTATGGATAGACACAGTTGTGTTTTATTGAATGATATTTTTATGATTCCCTTGAAGACTATCAGGAGTGTTGGAAATGATTATCATCTAGATGGATGATCACTGGACAGATATTTCCGACACAAAAAATGGTCCAAGACATTTATTCTTCTAGGACATATGTCCAGATTAGAAGAATGGTTCTTGTGTCACTCTATGGAAAGAGCGAGTTATCCAACATCATTTCTGATTACTCAGATGGAGTATGGTTTCGAGAGATGGTGCAGTTGATGACTTTGATAGTGATGATGGTGCTCATGATATAATCATGAGATAGTCTATACGACTATGTTGATGCTACCAGGTGAATGGTATGTTTTTTTTCAAGACCATTACCTTCAATAGCTCCCTAGCTAGGAGGGAGTGTTGATATTATGGTATCTATGGAAGGTATTTACCTCTACATGTAAACCTGACGAGAATAGAATATTTGGGGAAACAAGAAGAAACCCTAGTTAGTTGGCTAATAACCCTAGAAGACAAGTCGACTCAAGAAGATAACTTTTATTAGGTTATTAGCCTCCAAGAGAAGAAATTGGCTAAAGGAAATATTATATACTAACTAAATAGGCACCCAGAATGAGAAGTCCACCCAGGCAGTTTTCCATATTTAGTATAAATACATGATGTCAATCTTCATTCTTGTAGGTATTCTCAAAACTATAGAGCTCACTTGTGTTCACTGCAGTTGGGAAGTTTTGTGCACAAGTTTTGGACAAGCTTCTACTACCAGTCTATAGTTTCGGTCTTCTTTGGGTTTGCATTTTGTGATCAGTTTTTGTTATTCTTTTTTGGTGCGCTATCCTTGGAGAGAGATGTGCTATCTAGTTTGGCTATCTAACATAGGGTTTTCATCTAGAATGATTCTCTGTCAAGGTTAAGGTGCTCAGGGGTGGCTTCGGCCTATGGTTGGGTGAAAATAGTGATATTGTCTATGATTAAACAAGCACAATCCATTATATTCTAACAGGTAGAACATAACATATCTAGACCAATAACCCAAGAAAAATCCAACGCGCTAGGAGATCGAATTAACTATAAAAAATACATGAAGACTAAACCCAACCACCCAATCGACAAGTCAACAAGATGCAAGGGAATTATGACTACTATAACAATCATACATCACATTAAATTCATGGCGCAATAAATTCTATTGCAAACATACATCAATTAAAGGATGCAATTAGACATCGATGAAATATTCCCTTGAGAATCCATTCTACAATAACATTCTACCTATTAATAAGAAATTAACAATCAACAGATCTTTACCCTGACCATTTAAAAAGAAAATAAAAGAATCCATATTAGATTAAGTTAGCAGTACGTAGGGATACCACGCTAACCACTCATTTGTTACCAAATCACTATTTATCAATTATTTCACTATCTAACAATAATATCTCTATCTATTACTATTCGCGGTCAACAACAACATCACAGTCTATTAAAAACATGATATTGATGTCTATGGAATATAGGATCATGTTGTCTATCAACCATATGATATTGTTGTCTATTAAATGTATGATTTCGTTGTCTATTAAATATATGGCATCACTGTCTATTAATTACATGATATTGTTGTATATTAAATATGTGATAATGTTGTCTATCAACCCTATGATATCGTTGTCTATTAAACACATGATATCGTTGTCTATAAAATATATAAAATCATTGTCATCATATGAAATGTTGTCTATATATATATATAATTGTTGTCTATTATATATAATAATTGGTGTCTATTATATAAAGTCATTGTCATGTATATATAAAGGTGTTGTCTATCAACAGAGAAATTTGTTGTCTAATAAATCGGTATCTAATAAAATATTTGTCTAATAAAATCATTGTCTAATCATATAATGGATGAAAACACAGTCATACACAGTAGTAATCACAACGTTGTCATTCCCATAATACAATACTAGCATTCACCTACAAAAACGCTGACATTCACATGCAAAAACATTGTCTTTCATATAGATGACAAGGTGTTGTCCACAATCAAGTTGTTTTCCATTAACAAGTATAATGATAATTCCAATGATAAAACTAATGATAAAAATATTGATAAATTTGTTGATATCACTGGGTAAAGGCTAGGTAAATTGCCCAGAAAATCGTGGTGTAAACTCTATGTAATATGACAAGAAAAACATGGTTGAATACTGTGTAATATGCCTAGAAAAATGTGGTTCAATGTTGTGCAATATGCCCAGAATAAACGTGGTTGAATGTTGGGTAATATGCCCAGAAAAATGTGGTTGAATGTTGTGTAATATGCCCCAAAAAACATGGTTGAATGATGTGCAATATGCCCAGAAAAAACGTGGTTGAATGTTGTGTAATATGCCCAGAAAAAACGTGGTTGAATGTTGTGTAATAAGCCCAGAAAACGTGGTTGAATGTTGTGTAATAATTGGGCAAAATCATTGTCTAAGAACTGGGTAAATGGATGTGTAGTTACCTTAAAAGGGGAATTTAAAATTCTATGAAAATTACATCTTGCCAGGAAAATTCGCTATCTATATTTGTTATGTTCATGAATGTTGTGTAATAAGCCCAGAAAACGTGGTTGAATGTTGTGTAATAATTGGGCAAAATCATTGTCTAAGAACTGGGTAAATGGATGTGTAGTTACCTTAAAAGGGGAATTTAAAATTCTATGAAAATTACATCTTGCCAGGAAAATTCGCTATCTATATTTGTTATGTTCAGAGCATAAAAATTTGTTGTTAGGCATTTGATTAGAGCATAAAAATTCATTGTTAGGCAATGTATATATTTTCTCTGTTTTATCAAAAAGACGCAGAGGTTTTCCCATCCAAAAGCCCTGGGATTTATCAATCAAAACACAGATTTTTACCATCCAAAATGTTGGGATTTATCAATAAAAAACATAGAGATCTATCATTCAAAAACGCAGAGATGAAATTCTGGGAAGGACGCAGGGATTATGCATAAAAGAAAAACTCAGTGATCAGAGATTAATCATAAGAGAAAAACACAGAGATAAGTAAGGGATAGATAGTTGGGAGAAAATTTATCCTTCACTTATTATCCATGTAGAAGAAAGTAGAGCATTTGAACCTCAATTTTAAACACTGGAGTGAAGACGACCGATTGGGCTCCTGGCCAACTTCTCAGGCACAAACTAATAACTTAAGGATAAGTGATAGAAGATAACAACACAATTTTTATTCGTATTAAATCAATAAAAAAAATGCAGAGTAGTCACTGCAATCAGAGTTTGAGTTTTCTATGGGAAAACAATTCAAAATACAATGAGCATGAGGCTGAGATGACTCTAAGTTCTCAGATCAAAAAACATTGGGCTCATAAAGACAAATTGTTGAAGGATAAAATGGAAATATTTGGATAGTGTTACGATGATTAAACATAAACTTTAACATAGTAGAAATACATTATATAAGACGCAGGAACAATATTTAAACTACCATTCAATACAAATATACACAATCGTACCATAGCCAAATGCGAAAGCTCAGAATTCATTCTCCCGTGCGCGCTCCATCCGGCTCCCGTTTGTCGATCGATGTGACCTCAATGGTACCTCCCAACAACCTCTAGGGGTAATATTCTTCCCTCTAAGCCATCCAAGATGAAAAGAGGCCATGCACACAATACCATAGAATCCTATCATCGAGCTCACCTCGCAAGGTCGAGCTACCACTAGTTACTCGAGGTAGGTATCCCAACTTGCACAAGAGAAAGTTCAGTTAAGATAAAATTTCAGCAACGTAACGTTATGAAAGCCAAATGATGATCTCCGCTCCTCCTCCATAATCTCTTTTATATAGTTTTCAATTAATTAGTTTCCCAAATTCTCATAAAAATCCCTTTTCATTTAATTAATTTTGAAAAACCTCCCTCGTACACATGTCGCTCGATCCCCTGGTTGCACTAGAAAATCAATTTTATTTATTAATTAAATATTCCTATTTCCCTCACCCACCAAGAGAATTCCTAAAAGTGCTCCTTGGTGTCCCAATAATCCCTTACAATTCTTAAATGACTTACGCCTTACTTAATTCCTCATTGAGTTCATAAATAGAATGTTCCAAAGGCTAGATTCCTTACTAAGTTAGGCATTCAACTTTTTCTTTAAGTTTCTCTTCTTCTTTAAGTTTCCCCCTTTTCTTTAAGTTTCCTTTTCCTTTTAAGTTTCCTTTTTATTTTAAGTTTCCCCTTTTTATAACTAAGTTCAGAATTAGCAGTTTAGATAAACAACTATTTACTATTCTTATGAATTTAATCCTCCATTATAATAGCTCTTTTTTTTTTACTTTAATAATTAACGTTTGAATTTCTCTTATTTAGTTATAAAATAACCTTAGTGAATTAAAATATTTATCAAAGAACCTTCTTGAATTAAAATTTTTATCAAAGAATCTTCGTGAATTAAATTTTTTATCAAAGAACCTTAGCAAATTAAAATTTTATACTAAGAACCTTAGTGAATTAAAATTTTATACAACGGACCTTAGTTAATTAAAATTTTATAAAAAGAACCTTAGGGAATTAAAATTTCCACTTTAAATCACGAGATGCGCGAGAGGATCTGGACCGTTGAATCCAAGGAAATATGGACCATTGATCTATCGCGAGAAGATTTTGGGAACTCAGTAATCGGGTGTCCGAAGCATGGAGGGAGCTTCCTTCCCAAGTTGCGAATTGGCGAAACGCGAAATTGAGATATCTGCGAGAGGATATGGACCCTTGATCTGGAGGAAATGTGGACCATTGATCTGACATGATAATATTTCCACAACTTGTCTATCGTGTGTCTGAATAATGGAGGAATCTTCCTACCCAAGTCACGAAGTCACAAAATCCAAAATCGAGATATGGACAAGAGGATATGGACCGTTGATCTCAAGGAAATCTAGACCGTTGATCTGATTTGAAGGTCTCATGGATTTGGACTTCAGGAGAAAGGTAATCAGTTCTACCTTCATTTACAGGCATCTTTGTGTATTCACATAGGTTGTAGATCATTTTTGTAATCTTTCAGTTGGAATTAATATAAGGATCCACTTTAATTTACCCAAAAATAAATAAAAAAAAATCCACTTTAATATGGTTATACGTCTAATTAGTTATTTTTTTATGTTCTAAGGTTCTACTTAAACCTAGGTTTTTAATTCATTGTCTTGGTGATAGTTCTTGAGAAAAAGTTAGTCATTAAACTTTACATATCACATCATTCATTTTAAGGCTGACTAGGTTTATTCAGGATGCACTACGTGCCCCAAGGGTGCCACTCACCTCTTTTCATTTTCCATGTGTGGCATTCCCTTCAAGACGCACTACATGCACCAAGGGTTCTATTTGCCTCTTTTTTTTTTCCTTGCGTGATGCGCCCTTCTAGACGCACTGCGTGCTCCAAGGGTGCCACTCGTCTCTTGACTGAATTTGGTAGACATCAAACCCATGGAGTCAATACTCTGCTAGGTGATCTTCTATGAGACTAAAGGCCTCTAAGGAATAATTCCCCTTCCTTATTGCGTGCCCCTTAGAATCATCGTGACTGACTGTCACAATCTTCCCTCACGACATCATGTGTCTTCATGAACTAGGTAATCATTATCCTACAGTTCGATCCATGGTGGGAGTGCTAGTAGGATGTGGTAGGGCTGCTGCCACACCTCTCCCTCAATGTCTATGGTTGTTGTGCGTGACCCCTCTACTCCAAATGTGAGTCTAGTTGGTAATCTATCATTAGCCTGCATCCATCAATGAATCATGTCAGCAATAATAATCAATCATTGTAATATCTAGTCATATGTACATATGTCACATAAACAACATTCAAACCTAACAGTCCACTCCCTGACTCGATCCAGAGTCCAAGGGGTTTCATCAATGCCTCTACATCCTCAATGTCCAAAGTCCTACACACTTAGGAGAACCCAATCAATAGAACATGTCTATGTAAATACAACAAAATAACATATCATCAAATCCATAATATCTCATAATCATAATCAAAATGGATAATAGTATAATAATCTGGATCACTTTCAAGCAAGTGTCAAAGAATAAGTTCACTCAGTGTGCACAATAAAGGGATGTTACATGCACCCCCTCTTGGTTTAAACTCTGTCCCAAAGTTTCACAGTATATAAGTGTCGAAATAAAGTGTATCACAGTATCATAAGTCTATCTATGAAATAAAAATGGAAATTGTTGGTGCATATTCAATAGAACATGTCTATGTAAATACAACAAAATAACATATCATCAAATCCATAATATCTCATAATCATAATCAAAATGGATAATAGTATAATAATCTGGATCACTTTCAAGCAAGTGTCAAAGAATAAGTTCACTCAGTGTGCACAATAAAGGGATGTTACATGCACCCCCTCTTGGTTTAAACTCTGTCCCAAAGTTTCACAGTATATAAGTGTCGAAATAAAGTGTATCACAGTATCATAAGTCTATCTATGAAATAAAAATGGAAATTGTTGGTGCATATCATATGCATCCTCCCAGGTCGTCGAGTGCAGACTATAGTTGTCCCACTTGAACTTGACTTGATCTATCATTTGACAACGTAGTTGTCGAATGTGATGGTCCAAAATGTGGATTGGCTCTGGCAAGAGTGCACCCTCATCA
This sequence comes from Picea abies, assembly GCA_900067695.1. Classification (NCBI taxonomy): domain Eukaryota; kingdom Viridiplantae; phylum Streptophyta; class Pinopsida; order Pinales; family Pinaceae; genus Picea; species Picea abies. The sequence goes on along the minus strand of CBVK0100603197.1, from coordinate 7,191 downwards.
TATACCTACAAGGAACTAATGTCAATAACATGTGTAGGATCACTAATATAATGTCTCAAAACATATACATGAGAAACATCGTGCATATGCCTCAAAGAATTAGGTAAGTCTAGTTGATAGGCCACAGGCCCCTCCTTTTCCACAATCTCGAAGGTCCCATGAACCTAGGAGAGAGTTTAACACCCTTTCCAAACTTGATAGAACTCTTATGTGGTTTCACCCGCAAGAATACTTGATCGCCAACTTCATAACTACGATCGACACGATGCGCATCATCATAACTCTTCTTTCGATCCTGCGCTTCCTTGATCTTTTTTATTATTTTTTTTGTTTGATCTTCCATTTCTTGGATCGCTTCTTATCCCACAAGGACTCCATCCTCAAGTTGATCCCAACTCAAAGGCCTCCGACATGATCACCCATAAATAAACTCGAAAGGTGACTTCTTAATGGTGCTTTGATAACTATTGTTATATGCAAATTCTACAAGGGGAAAAAAATATTCACAATTCTTCTATTGGTCCATAATTTACATGAGCAACATATTCTCAAAGATTTGGTTTGTTCATTCAGTCTTCCTGTCTGTCTCTGGGTGATACGCAGTACTAAAGTTAAGTTGGGTGAGCAAGGCCTCTTGAAAACTAATCCAAAATTGTCCTCTAAACATTGATCCTCTATCAGATATAATCCTCTTAGGCATGCAATGCAGCCTCACAATCTCATTAATGAAAACTCTATCTATGTCAGGTGCCTAATACGTCATACGCACATGAATAAAATGAACACTCTTCATTAGAGTGTCGACTACCAAAATAATCCAATCGTGTCTTCTTACCATCAGTGGAAATCCAACAATGAAATCCATCGAAATGACCTCCCATTTCGATTCCAAAATAGCGTGTGGATGTAGTAAACCTACCAGATGTCTATGTTCAACCTTCATCTGGTGACATTCTAGACATCTAGCCATGTAGTTCACTATGTCTACCTTCATTCCTTTCTAGAAGAATAAGGGTTTAAGGTCTGCCCTCATCTTTGTGACTCCTGGATGATCCATGTACATGACTTTTTGAGCCTCATTTAGGATCAAACAAGGTCTGCCCTCATCTTTGTGACTCCTGGATGATCCATGTACATGACTTTTTGAGCCTCATTTAGGATCAAACTCCTCAACGCGTCGTTGGGTGGTACATAAATTCGACCTTTAAATATTAATAATCCATCATTTTCCAAAGTAAATCCTTCAAATTTTGGTACCATCAATGTGGTTTGTCCAATAAAATACTTGAAATCTTTGTCGAGTTATCGTCATGCTATAAAGTTATAATCATTTCACGTAGGTTCATTTGAAGAGAAATCTCTAAAAATATGTGTGGTATCCTACTCAATGCATCTGCCACTTTGTTCAATGTTCCTTTTATGTAAGTAATCTCAAAATCATACTCACTAAGAAATTTTGACCAACACTATTGTCGAGCATTCAAGTCGCTTTACAGAAAGATGTGTTGTAGTCCACAATGGTCCATTTTTAGTTCAAATTTATGTCCAATAAGGTAATGTATCCAAACTCTCAAGGCATATACAATGGCTAACAAACTCCAAATCATGTGTTGCATAGTTCTTCTCATGCCTTCTCAACTTTCTCAAGATGTAAGTCATCACTCGATTGTCTTGAATCAAGACTCTGTCTAAACCTTACCTGGATGCGTCAGTGCATACAAAGAGGTCCGCGTCCATGTCAGGGACCTTTAGTATTGATGTTTTTGTCAATATCTCCTTGATCCTCTGAAATTATTCCACACATTTCTCAATCCAAACAAACTTGTTGTTGTTCTTCTACAATTACATGATTGGATTTTTTATCTTCAAAAAATTTTCGATGAACCATCGATAGTATCCTGCTAAACCCATGAAGCTACAAAGTTTTAGGACATTAGTCAGCACATGCCATTCCATAATATCTTTGACCTTTGGTGGATACACAACGATACCTTCGCTGGAGATGACATGCCCTAACTAGTGAATCTTCGATTGATAAAACGAGCATTTAGACAATTTCCCATACAATTTTTTCCTTCGCAGACATTGTAGTACCAAGCGTAAGTGTTCATCATGCTCCTCCAACATCTAAGAGTAAATCAAAATATCTTCAATGAATACTGGATGAACTTGTCCAAGTATTCATGGAACACCCCGTTCATCAAACTCATAAATACCCTAGGGGCATTTGTCAGTCCAAAAGGTAAAATAGTAAACTCGTAATGTCCGAAACACATCTTAAAGGCGGTCTTAGGGACATCATCCTCCTTGATCTGTAAATGGTGACACCCCAAACTCAATTCGATCTTTTAAAACACCATCGCACCCTTCATCTGATCAAACAGATCATCAATACATGGCAAAGAATATTGATTATTGATCGTTTCCTTATTCAATTGACGGTAGTCAATGTAGAGTCTCCACGACCCATAGTTCTTTCATATGAAAATAGCAGGTGCACCCCTCTATGATACACTTGGATGTATGAGTCCTAGGTCCAACAACTACTTTAGTTGCATTCTAAACTCCTGTAATTATGGGGTCGACATATGATAAGGTGTTCTTTCTATCGATTCAGTTCTCAGTTTTAGGTCGATGGTAAATTACATCACCCTCTCCAACAATATTCCAGGTAACTCCTCAGGGAAGACATCCACAAACTCTCTCACCACCATAAGGTGTTCTAGAACTTTCACTACTCCCTTCTCATTTAACGCAAGGATAGCATAGAGATTCCATCCTTTGCGCATGCTCTTCCATAGTTGCAAGGAAGAGATGAACCTCAGGGAAACTCTGTGGTTCTGACCTACAATTGCGCATCTCTGTCCCTCATCATCGACCAAGCTCAATCATTTTGTCTTATATTTGAGTATCGCCTCATGCAATTCCAACCAGTCCATACCAATCATGAAATCATAAGATCCTAAGATCATGACGTACAGTTTGTCCCTAGTGAAAAAATCTTCCAGGTTAAGGATACAACCCATAACCTTCTCACCAACCTTTTGTTTGGCTCCAAAAGCCATTTATAAAAATCTAAACACATCTTGTTTGACTGCCTTTACCTTAATTATTTTTAGCACTGCACTAGAAATAAAACTTCCGGTAGCACTTGGATCTATCAAAATGCTAAATATATGGTCAACAAAGGTACCTAGCATCTTGAGCACGGTTGACTGGTGCTCTGCCTAGCAGTTATTCACTGCTGCATGGATCCGATGGGCCTTGCCCAAATATCCCACGGTAGTTGGTCCGGCCAATCCAGATGCTCTAGTATTCTCCACTGGACAGTCACGCTAGTAATCTGGCTCCCCACATGTCCAACACCCCTTCTTCAGTCGAGTACTCTCGGTAACCAAAGTAGAAGTTGATGGCCTACCGGCCTGGAACCCTGGTCTGTCTTGCTAAACAGGCCTAAACTGTTGTTTCTATGGTCAACATGACTACTGGTATTGTGGTATCAGTAAGGATTCTGCTGTAGAGGCATTGGTCACTGAGGTGTAGTAAAAGTGGATCCTCTCTAGAAACGATGATATCTTGGTGAATGTCTAGCTGGTGTTTGATGTTGTTGTGCACCAGATGACACCTGCCCCATTGATATTGCTAGAGCCCTTCTTTGACCCCTACTAATAATCTCCTCCTCTATTATGAGGGCCTTCTAGACAACGTCATGCAAGGTTTGAGGCATCAAAATCCCAACCTTTGCACGAATGCTTCCATTAAGGCCAAACACGAACCTGTTGACCTTAAGTTTATTGGTATTCAGGTGTGGAGCATATCGAAGGATCTCCATAAAATGGGCCTCGTACTCGAGCACCGTATGTCCACCCTATCGCAAGGAATTGAACTCGTTGATCTGACGCTCAATGAATTCCTTCTTTAGATACCTCTCTCGAAATTGTTCCTCGAACAGTTCCCATGACACGTCTTTGATGACCATGTTCAATTGCAGTAGGAGCATCTTCCACCATAGAAGAGCCCTCCCCTTCAGATGAAATACCACCATACGAAACTTCATGTTGGAGGTATAATCAAGAAGTTAAAAACAGATCGCCATATTCTCTAACCATGCCTCGGCAGCTGCACCATTCGAGGGACCAAAGAACTCTAGAAATTTGACCTTCTCGAGTTCACAGTGAATGATACTAGTACCAACCAAAGAGCACGGTGTACCCTTAGGGGGTGTCAGTGCCTTGGCCTCATGTCTATCCAAACAGCTGATCATTGCCCCAGATATCCGTTGAAATGACCTCATCAGCCCAACCACATCACCCACATCTATTTGCTCTTTCCTGAAAACCTATTCATCTCCCTGGGGGTTAGACCCCTCAGGTGTAACTTGAACCTTCATGGAAAGCAAGGGACAAGAACCAACAAGCATTACAACACAAGTACCAACATCAACTACAATGAACATTACGTCCCCATCGGGAAGCACATGACTTTGGCTAGGTTATCATTTTCATCTATAAATCAGGGTGCGCAATGATCCCCTCAATGGGAATTAGGATATCACAAGCGGTAGGCCAGACAGTAACCAAGGGGCAACACAACATATCTAGACCAGTAACCCAAGAAAAATCCAATGCGCTAGGAGACCGAATTAACTATCAAAAATACATGAAGACTAAACCCAAGCACCCAATCGACAATTCAACATGACACAAGGGAATTCTGACTACTATAACAATCATACATCACATTAAATTCTTGGTGCAACAAATTCTATTGAAAACATACATCAATTAAAGGATGCGATTAGCCATCGATGAAATATTCCCTTGAGAATACATTCTACAATAACATGCTATGTATTAATAAGAAATAAACAATCAACAGATAATTACCTAGACCATTTAAAAAGAAAAGAAAAGAATCCATATTAGATTAAATTAGTAGTACGTAGGGATACCATGCTAACCATTCATTTGTTGCTAAATCATTGTTTATCAATTATTTCACTATCTAAGAATAATATCTCTGTCTATTACTATTCACAGTCAACAACAACATCGCAGTCTATAGAATATAGGATAATGTTGTTTATCAACCATATGATATTGTTGTCTAATAAATGTGTGATTTTGTTGTCTATTAAATACATGGCATTGTTGTCTATTAATTAGATGATATTGTTGTATTTTAAATATGTGATAATGTTGTCTATCAACCCTATGATATCGTTGTCTATTAAACACATGATATTGTTGTCTATAAAATATATAAAATTGTTGTCATCATATGAAATGTTGTCTATATATATATAATTGTTGTCTATTATATATAATAATTATTGTCTATTATATAAAGTCGTTGTTGTCTATATATAAAGGTTTTGTCTATCAACAGATGAATTCGTTGTCTAATAAAATTATTGTCTATTCATATAATGGATGAAAATGTAGTCATACATAGCATTAACCACAATATTGTCATTCCCATAATACAATATTGTCATTCACCTACAAAAACACTAACATTCACATGCAAAAATGTTGTCTTTCATATTTGTTGTCCAGAATCAAGTCGTTGTCCATTAACAAGTCTAATGATAATTCCAATGATAAAACTATTGATGAATGTATTGATAAATACGTTGATATGGTTGGGTAAAGGCTGGGTGAGTCGCCCAGAAACTCATGGTGTAAACTCTATGTAATATGCCAACAAAAATGTGGTTGAATGTTGTGTAATATGCCTAGAAAAACATGGTTGAATGTTGTGCAATATGCCCAGAAAAATATGTGGTTGAATGATGGGTAATATGCCCAGAAAAAACATGGTTGAATTTTGTGTAATATGCCTAGAAAAACGTGGTTGAATACTGTGCAATATACCCAGAAAAAACGTGGTTGAATGGTGTGTAATATGCCCAAAAAAATGTGGTTGAATGTTGTATAATATGCCGAAAAAAACGTGATTGAATGCTATGTAATCACTGAGTGAAATCGTTGTCTATGAACTGGGTAAATGGATGTGTAGTTACCCTAAAAAGGGAATTCAAATATCTATGAAAATTACATATTTCCAAGCAAATTCACTATCTAGATTTGTTGTTTTTAGAGCATAAAAATTCATTGTCATACATTTGATTAGAGCATAAAAATTCGTTGTCAGATAATGTATAGATTCATTGTGTTTTATCAAAAAGATGTAAAGGTTTTACCATCCAAAAACACTGGGATTTATCAATCAAAATGTAGAGTTTTAGCATCCAAAACGCTAGGATTTATCAATAAAAAATGCAGAGATGTATCATTCAAAAATGCAGAGATGAAATTCTGGGAAGGACACATGGATTATGCATAAAAGAAAAATTCAGTGATCAAGGATTAATCATAAGAGAAAACGTTAGAGATATGTAAGGGATAGATAGCTGGGAGAAAATTTATCCTTCACTTATTATCCATGCACAGGAAAGAAGGGAATTTAAATCTCAGTCTTAAACACCAGAGTGAAGACACGTTAGAGATATGTAAGGGATAGATAGCTGGGAGAAAATTTATCCTTCACTTATTATCCATGCACAGGAAAGAAGGGAATTTAAATCTCAGTCTTAAACACCAGAGTGAAGACAATTGATTCATCTTCTCGCCGACTAATCAGGCACAAACTAATAACTTAAGGATAAGGGACAAAAGATAAAAAAACAATTTTTATTCATATTAAATCAATAAAAATAAATGCAGAGAAGTCATTGCAATCAGAGTTTGGGTTCACCATGGAAAATCAATTCTAAATACAATGAGCATAAGTTTGGGATGACTCTGAGTTCTCATATCACAAAACAATGGGCTCATCAATACAAATTGTTAAAGGATAAAAAGAAAATCTCTAGATAGTGTTACACTGATTAAACATAAACTTTAACAAAATATAAGTACATTATAGAAGGCAAAGGAACAATATTCAAACTACCATTAAATACAAATATACACAAGTGTACCATAGCCAAATGTGAAATATCGGAAGTCATTGTCCCACGCGTGCTCCGTCCAACTCTTGCTTGATGATCGATGTGACCTCACTGACACCTCTCAGCCAATGTTAGGGGTAATCTTCTTCCCCCGGAACCCCTCGAGCCAGAAAGTGGCCACACACTCAATACCAGAGAATCCTAGCACCCAACTCGCCTCGCAAGGTCGAGCTACC